>JAJOZX010016044.1:0-66390 GCA_023014485.1 Bathynomus jamesi
CAGCCTGAAAGAAAGAGACAGTATTATGAAATAGTCTTCCTAAACGCGCAGCTCCAACTTCATTAAGATGAAGTCCATCTTCGAGGAACAAGTCCCTCCTGCCGTAGAAACTGTTCCAAAAATTAACAAAATGCACTCCTTCCTGTTGGCAAAGAGACTTTAGGTTATTGTTAATATAGGTCGCCTTGCTGTAGAAATCGCTTCGTTGGATAATTCGAGGAAGTATACCTGTTAAAACAATCTTATTAGTTTTCTCCTTTAATCGCTGTAATAAGTCCCTGTACCTAGCCAGCAGTTCTTCCGATCTAGAATTTAAAACGTTATTAGTACCGACATGAATAACATACGTTGTGTCCTCGGCGGTACTGTCTGTAAAATGGTCAACATTATTAGTTATATCCTCCACCCTTGCACCAGGGTAGCAGTAACGGCGCCTACGACGAGGGTTTCTCCCACAGAATTCCTCGAGCTGCCCTCGAACAATGGAATCACCAACGAGTCGTATTTCCGGTTCATCAGTATCTTCGAACCCTAAAACAGAACACTTATTGCTTGTTATTACTGGTAGACAAGGCTTTGCTTTTCTCAATGGGGCTCCATTTCGCACTCGAACGAAGGGTTGGGAACTAGGGGAAGAGAGAGAGGGCTATTAGTACTATATATTATTAATAGAAACTGAGGCAGGATGGGTCGTAACTGGAGTCTCAAGGGATTCTAATTTTGCCGTCAGGAGCATCACGCTTTCTTCAAGTCTCACCCTGGCCTGCCTCTCACGGTCTAATTCGTTCCTCAGCACTTCCATGCTTGAGCATCACCTGCAAACTAACTGGTCATTATTATTAGCCATTGTAAACGCGTAAGCAGCAAATTTCCCTTCACAGCGACTGCAAGTACTTGACGGGGGTGCCATGCTTTTAATTAGTTAAACAACAAAAAACAAAAAGAAAAAACAAAAAACGAGCGTTTGGAAATTAATAAATTACAACGTAGGTCCACCGCGTTCTTGAAACGCAGAAACAGGATCTTGTAACACAAATTTATTACTAAATTAATATAGAATTAAGCTACCGACGAAAGAAATGTTAAAGAAAAAGTATTAAATGGAACTTATCTGGTCGTTGTTTACTGACTTAATCCTTTTTTTCCCACGGTAGGTGACCCTTTTGGAGGTCAGGTAGGTAGTGTGAAGGAAATCTGAACCTTAAAAAACCACGTTTCTGATAGATTTGAAAACAACAAAAACAAACCAAGGGAATTTCAACCT
Source organism: Bathynomus jamesi (assembly GCA_023014485.1). Lineage (NCBI taxonomy): Eukaryota > Metazoa > Arthropoda > Malacostraca > Isopoda > Cirolanidae > Bathynomus > Bathynomus jamesi. The sequence goes on from JAJOZX010016044.1 coordinate 1,265, forward strand.
TATGACTGCACGTTTTACGATTGATTTGAAAACCAAACAAGGCAAGCCACGTTCTGTAGCCTTGGTTTGATCCAATAATATAGTACTGAATAACGTCAATAAATGAAATATATTCGTTAATGAATGATTAGTAGCACGAAGTAATTTAGTTAAGAATGCACGGAACACTTTTTTTTTTTTTAAACTTCAACGAAAACCACTTATTCACTTGATAGCACTATGTATATATTATATATATATATATATTATATATATATGTATATATTATATATATATATATTATTATATATAATATTATATATATATATTTTTATATATATATACATATATATATATATTATATATCTATATATATATATATATATATATATATATATATATTTTATATATATATATATATATATATATATATATATATATATATATATATATATATATTAGTGATGTAGCGGATGTCATTTTTTTCACATCCGCGGATGCGGATGCGGATGTCTACATTTTCGTTATTTTTAGGATATATTCGAGATTTGTTGTGTTTAACGTATATAATAAGTTATTATATAGAGAGAGCTGTAGCTATAATGTAGTATAATTGATTAATTGTACAATAATTGCTGTACTTTCTCTGAACATATAAATAATATCAAGCATCTAACTAATATAGAAATCAATTAGTGAATTCGTCTGCAAATAAATTCGTTATATTTGTGAGTTTCAGCCACAATTAGAAACCATAATTGTGTTACCAGGATGCGGGACGTGAACCCAACTCAAATGTACCCCACCGACCTCCTTCCCCAACCTCCACCCTTATAGAAAGAGATCTTTAATTAGCTTGATAACTTTATATTAAGTTTAAAGTTTTATTAGGCATATTTATAAATAAGTAATTAAAATAAAGTAAACTAAGATGTTCATCGTTTAATGTTCAAACTTAATTATAGGAAGGTTATGCTTAAGGAACATTAATTTTTCTGCCTTTTCTGCTGCCAGTCTGTTTTCTTTTCATCATATATTGGATTGTCACATGCAGCCAGGCATTTTTCTTGGTGATAGCTCTCGATCATTTTCACTACATCTTTTGACATCGCGTAGGTCTCGTCATTGCTGCTTGACTCAAGAAACTGAGAGACAGATTCTGTGATAGATTTGCTTGTTGAAGGTGTTGGTTCTGTCACTGAAACTTTTATTCTTTTGGTGGGTGGCGAAGCGACAGATTCAAGAGATTGAAGCTCTTCAACTGCTTTGCCAAGTGATGATTTAACTCGTTCTAATGTAAAGGGTGTCAGGAAATGATTGGCACCCCCTGTACAGAAGAAACTGAAAGGATTAAAAAAAACAGACAAAACCACGCGAAAGAGCGTTTAATTTTGAATAAAAAACACTTGTTTTAATATCGGGTGTTGCCCCCATTTGCAGCTCTGACGGCCATTAATCGACGGTAGTATGATCCCAGAAGTGTCTCAAAGAGATCGGTATCATGACTCATTTCTTCAAGGACTTCGTTAATCTTTGCAGTCATAATTTCTGTTGAATACCGATTCTGAATGGGTTGTTCCAGCATTAAGGACTCCACCCGATCCTTCATGATGGATCCGACATGTTCACAGACATTAAGATCGGGAGAATTGCCAGGCCATTAATTATTTCCGAAAAAATCAATGTTATTGTCCTTAAGCAGTTGTTGAGTCGCAAGTGCTTTCATACAGGGGGCTTTGTCGTGAAGAAAGGTTGCCTGTTCAACATCCAAAACACACTCGGGGTCTTTCAAAAACGGAATTACATGTTGGGCTAAAATTACATTTCGAAAATAAGGCCGATCCCAACTGGTTCCTCTTGGTTTGATAACCCAGATGAGCTTCCGAATAGAGAACATAATGAAAACACCCACACATGCTGGATTTTTTACTATTTCTCGATACTTCTGGTCGTCTGGGACTTCATCAGGAGTTGTTGCCCAAACCCGATCATTCTGAAAATTTGGTTTTCTGGAGACATAAACGAAGAATTCATCGCTGACAACCAAGTGAAGGAAATCGTCTTCCGTCCATTCCTCAAGATAATCACAAAACCATAGCCTATCTTCAATATTAAGATCACTCTTCCGTGGCTTAGCTATTTCATGCCAAGCACTCAAGCCTTGGCGAACTCGAAATTGATGCACAAGTTGCCGATTGACTATCTTACCACGACGGATAAGTATCTCTTTCGCTACCTCAGAGCAGCTCTTCTTTCGGCGCCGTGATGCAGCAAGCACAATGTCTTTCGATTCTTGAGATAATTTCTCCGGTCTTCCTCCTCGAAATTCTGTTTCACAATCTTCAGGATTCTTATTCCAATTCCTTTTGACAAAGTCTTCTGATCTTTTTAATCTCTCAGCCACCCAGTGTCGAGTTATGAAAGTTGCACCAGCTTCCTTGCTTCACGAAATGTGACAGCTCGAATGCGGTCAAGAACTCGCTTTTTCTCTGAATCGTTCAAAATAGATGATGCCATGGTTTCTGTGGGGAAAAAAATGGTAAGAATTAAAATCACAGGAACAGAATATAATGGTTTTTATTCAGATTTTAACGCTCTTTCAAGTGGTCTCGCCGGTTTTTATCTATCTCTTCTAGTTTTTGCTCTACAGGGGGGGGGGGTATATAATGTTACGGCATGCGGGAGGTGCCCCTTTGGGGCATTGGTTTCTGCGCGTATGTAGAGGAATTACGACATTTGTTTGAGTGAGGCCCGTGGTGTAATGGTTATCATATCTGACCGGCAATCGGAAGATCCCGGGTTCGATTCCCGGGTGGTTACCTCATTTTTTCATTTGTTTCGTTCTTTCGCTCTCATCTTGCGCGGATAAGTCTCCTATACAAAGCCTCGTTCTTTACGTTAATTATACTGCGTGTTTGCAGTTATAATATATATAATGTTACGGCATGCGGGAGGTGCCCCTTTGGGGCATTGGTTTCTGCGCGTATGTAGAGGAATTACGACATTTGTTTGAGTGAGGCCCGTGGTGTAATGGTTATCATATCTGACCGGCAATCGGAAGATCCCGGGTTCGATTCCTGGGTGGTTACCTCATTTTTTCATTTGTTTCGTTCTTTCGCTCTCATCTTGCGCGGGTAATTCTCCTATACAAAGCGTCGTTCTTTACGTTAATTATACTGCGTGTTTGCAGTTATAATGTATTACATATATATATATTATATATTATGTATATATTATATATATATATATATATATATATATATATATATATATATATATATATATATATATATATATATTAAATGCTAATAATAATAAAGTTTTAAAAAATATATATAAAATAAATACACGAGGGCCACGCAATATATTTTGCCCCACTTTTTTTTTCTTTCTAAGTTTCCTTGAAAGTTCCAGAAATTTTGTACACAAGTAGATACATACCTTTTTTACAAGTTTTTATTTTTCCAAATAGTCTCAATCCTTTTTTATGGCTTTCCTACACCTCGAAACAAGAGCCTTTAATACTTGCTGGTAAAAGTCTGCTGGGTTCCGCTGGAGCCACCTCTTAACCTCCTCAACAACCTCATCGTCATTCTTAAACTTTCTTCCATGAATAGCATCCTTCATTGGCCCAAATTAATGGAAGTCTGAAGGTGCCAGATCCGGGCTGTATGGAGAGTGGGGTAACACAGTCAAGCGCATTTTTGTGATGGCCTCTCTTGTTTGCAAACTGTTGTGTGGTCTTGCGTTATCGTGCAAAAGAAGGACGTCTTCCAGTTTTCTCTCCGGTCGAACTCGCTTTATACGTCTCTGGAGTCTCTGTAGGGTAGCAATATATGCCTCTGAGTTGATTGTTTGTCCTTTCTTCATAATGTCCACCAGAATCACCCCTTTCATGTTCCAGAAGATGGTGGCAATAACCTTTCCTGCAGAGGGAGCCATTTTGAACTTTTTCTTGCGTGGCGAGTCTGCGTGATGCCACTCCATGGATTAGCGTTTTGTTTCAGGTTCAAAATGGTGTACCCAAGTCTCATCCCCATTTACAATTCGTGAAAGAAAGTCATCCCCTTCTGTCTCGTATCGAACCAACGACTCAGAAACAATTTCTTTTCTTTGGGCTTTGTGATCTTCAGTCAGTTCGCGAGGGAACAAACCGTGAACACACTTTTGAGTATCCCAGTTGCTGAATTTATCGTATTCACACTTCCTTCACTAATTCGTATCTCCAGTGATAGCTCCTTATATGTGACGCACCGATTTGATGAAATGATGCTGTTACCACGTTGCACAGTGTGAGATTCACAGCCGATACCGAGCAACCGCTGCGTGACTCATTATCGACGTTGGCTCTCCCTCTCTCCGATGATCTCACGACCAGCGTCTAAATGTGCTTCGATGAACAACAGCATCTCCGTAAACGTTTTGTAGACGTTTGTGAAAATTTCCAACTGTTTCCTTCTCTGCGGTTAAGAACTCGATAACAGCCCTCTGTTTACGACGCACATCACTGCCAGACGCCATTTTCGAAACTGCGTTAACGATCGGTTTCATACAATGGCGTTTAAAAGCAGTTTTATACGAGGGGAGGTTCAAACTGGAAAAATCCGGTTATCTGAGGCGCAGAAAGTTCAAACTTACAGCCCAAAAGACATTTCAGCCCCCATGGACTATTATTTAGCTAAGAAAAAAGGGTGGGACAAAGTATATTGAGTGCCCCTAGTGCATTCAAAAATTACTATATAAAATCAAGAATAGTACAGGAGAAATCTAAATACACATTTATATTAAATCATAAAATTTTTACATACGTGAAATATATAGAAAGACATTTGTGCGCATTTGGAAGCAGAGAAAAGTTAATTACGGTTTCTAGTAAGATCTTTATCTAATTTCTGTAAAATCACTTTACTTGTATGTTTCGAACCTCATAGAGGCTAATCGCAAAGCGGTGTTACGACATTGGCTACGATGTAGCCCAAGAGACGGTGAAGGGTGAGGAAAGGGTGAAGGGAGGGAGAGAGAGAGAGAGAGAGAGAGAGAGAGAGAGAGAAGCTAATACCCATACATGTTTTTCCTTTTAAATTGAATACAAAAATAGGAACTAGAAATGGTTCCTTCCTATGAGACGAACGACCGCAAACCAAAGAATTCCACACGGTATGTGAGCAGTGTAAAAATACCAAATGTGAAAGTCGGAGTTGAAGCGGAGAAGAGTGAATGTAAGATAAATAAAGACAAAAAGAAAGATGATATATTGTTCGAGGGTTATTTAGCCGCTTTCGTAACAACTGTAAGGTTATATGATGCGAAGAAACTTTAACTTTACGTTGAAATCTCAACCACGGGTCGCCTCATCATCTGAATGAGGAGGACGGTCAACCATCGTACTATTACCATTAACGACGGAAAATTTGACACACAGTTCCTTTATAAGGAGCTGCTTGAACACGAGTCATCGGAGATATTTACAATTTATAAAAAGTTTAAAAAATTACTAGTTAGTAATGAGTGAATTTTTATTCTGAAACCCAATTCTTTTCCCAATGCTTCACCGCTTAGAGTTCGCGACACCGAAACCACTGTATGTATTTACTTCAAAGTTATCATGGACCAGTAAAACAAATTTCATAATTTTTAATAATAAAAGAAATGTACATTTAATATAGCAACTGAACATTTTTTCTTTGTTGTCGCATGAAATTTGAATGATTCTTTTGCGGATATGCTGTATATATATATATATATATATATATATATATATATATATATATATATAGTTTTGTAGTGAGAGGACCAAAACTGTTTAATCAGTTGCCCAAAAACCTAAGAAACACGAAGAGAGTTGCAGTGGAAATCTTCAAAAGACTAGACGCCTGGCTCAGAACAATCCCCGATGAGCCGGGCGTACCTGGCTATGTGAGGTGGAGAGCGCAAGAATCCAACTCACTACTTCACCAGACCAACTCGAGAGGAGGGGCGACAAGCTTGACCTTCGCGAAATGAGAAATTATAGCGCGAAACCTTTGTAAGGTAAAGTAAGGTGTATATATATATATATATATATATATATATATATATAATGCGATAGAAACACGTTCTTTGAAGAAGAACTATAAGGGGAAAGTATAACGGATTTCGACTTTACAACGGATGATATTACACAAGCCATAGAGAAACTGAAAACACACTCAGCGGCAGGACCGGATAAATGGAATGCCACACTGATCAAAAACTGCAATAATGCAATCGCTGAGCCCCTATACTGGATATGGAGACGATCACAAGACACGGGAGAAATACCGGGCATCCTGAAGAGCGCGAACATAGTACCAATATACCGGTGCGGCAAAAGTAACGCCCTTTTAATAATTGTACATCTTTTTTTAAGGTGTATTGAGCCAACCACAAAATTAATTAAATTCCAGTTATTTTTTAGTTTTTACTGAGAAAGTACTTATTATTTTTCTTAAAATGCTGTATTTTTCTTAAAAACCTTATTATTTCTCTTAAAATGCTGTAATTGATTTATTTCCTTCAATAAAAGAGAATAAACTAAAAAGGGCGTTATTTTTGCCGCACCCGTTACAGAGGAGGAGATCGACCCGAGTCCAAAAACTATAGGCCAGTGTCGCTTACATTTCATCTCACTAAAATATTTGAAAGAATAGTTAGACAGAAAATCTAGGACATTTTCGAAACTCAGAAAAAAATTCAATGATAACCAACATGGGTTTCGGTCAGGCAGATCATGCCTATCACAACTAATGGAACACTACAACACATTATTGATGCACTTGAAAGTAATGAAAACTATGATGTAATATACACAGACTTTGCCAAAGCGTTCGACAAGTGTGACCATGGAATCATAATACATAAACTGAAATATATGGGAATAACAGGAAAAGTAGGGAAATGGATATATAATTTCCTTAGTGAGCGGTGGCAAGTCGTTATAGTACAAGGAGTATCTTCATCAGAAACAGGTCCTCAACTCAGTACCACAACGAACAGTATTAGCTCCACTACGCTTCATACTCATGCTAATTGACATAGATGAGGACGTTACCAGAGACAGCACAAAAACATCCTTTGCCAATGACACAAAGATCAGTAGAAAAATAAGAAATCCAGAAGACAGACATGAACAGAAACTACAAGTGGACGGAAGACAACAATATGAGGTTTAACATTGAGAAATTTCAGCTGTTACGGTATGGAAAAAGAGAAGACCTAAAATCCATGGAATATTATATCCCAAATGGACAGGAAATTCAGAGAAATTCTAGAGCAAAAGATTTAGGGATTGTAATGACTGATGATGCGAAATTTGAAACACAAACTAAGATAGCAGTAAACAGAGCAAAGAGAATAACTGGACAGATACTGAGAACCTTCAAAGGAAAGGATAGGAATATAATGAGCCCTCTACTGAAAACACTGATCATACCCAAACTGGAGTACTGCTCCCCATATAAGCTCCCCATATAAAAAAGAAGACATTAGACAGCTGGAAGGGATTCAGAGAAGCTTCACAGCCAAGATCAATGGGTACAAAGAACTAAATTACTGGGAAAGGTTACGCGAACTTAACCTATATTCACTGGAAAGGAGAAGAGAGAGAGATACCATTATTTACACCTGGAAAATAATGGAGAAACTAGTCCCTAATCTTACTCTGAACCCTGTAACTCCCCAAACAACAGTGGAAAGTAGGAAAGGAAGACTGTGTCATGTTTCCAAATTAAAGGCGAGACGGGGAACATCCTTAACCCTGAAAGAAAATAGTTTTGTTTGAATTTATATACATTAAATGGAAAAAAACTATATATACAGGACCACAAGGAGAAAAATGATTCCTTTTCATTTTTTTTTTTTGTGGGGTAAACATTTCATATATATATATATATATATATACACACACACACACACACACACACATGGGAGTGCACGGTCTGTGTGTATCATTCATATATATATATATATATATATATATATATTATATATATATATATATAATAATAATAATAATTTAAGGTGATTCTTCAAAAATATGGATTGTTAGATTTTTTCCGGGCCACCCTCTAATTATGTTTAATTTGGTAAAAACGTAATGTATACAAAATTTCAGGTGATTCTAATGTATTTTAGGGGTCGCTACCGTAATCTAAACTATTACTTTTCTGTTTACTTTCAGGAAATTGAGTTTTGAACTGTGACGTTTTTTTTATAATATCTGTTCCGTGTGATAAGTGCGTCAATGCACATAGAGCTAACAGTGCTGAGTAAACACAACACTCTTGTAACCATTTACACTCTGTTGTGACCGAATATTGAGGGCAACCGGCACTTGTACAATGTACTGTCTGTACAGCTATAATTCAGTAGTCGTCTGACTGTCGTGAGTGTAAGAGGTTTTGCTGTCGACTCTCGTCATGGTACCCCCGCCTTCTTCTAGCAAGGGTACTGCTATGCACACAAGAAAAGATACTAATGTTTGGCTTATTGGACAACCATCAGATACACTTAAAACAACAGTTCTTCCATCGAAGCGAGAAACTATGGCTTTGTTTATGGCTTACAGAAACAAAAAACAAACAATTCGAGAAGCCTGCTTGTCTACTGCAAATGATGTGTTGGCAGTATGGGGAGGAGCATGAATTCCAACTAGAAGGAAGTCGCACGTTGTTGACAAAATTGAGAAACTGTTCAAAGAATGGCAAGGATTAAAGAAAAATAAAGAGAATAAGGCGAAACAATCAAAAAATCTATTAGATAAGCAAACCAAATGGAACCAAGAATTAGATAGCCTGTTTGATATAGCACATGCAGATGCTATGAAGCTAATTGATATTGAAGAAGATAAGCTATTTCTAAAACTCCAGCGAGAACAGGGGAGAAAAGGAAAAATGGATGGGATTGATAAAGAGTTTGCAAAGAAAGAAAAGTATGCTAAGAAAAAGGAAGAACAATTAAACATAAGAAAAGCAAGAGAAATGTCGAGATTTGAAGAAACTGTAGTTCTCAGTGTCTCAACTAGCAGTTCTGGTGCTGAAAGACAAAATACAACATCTGATGAAGAGTTTACAGTTGATCCTAGTGAACCATCCACCTCAAAACAGACTGTACGAAAGAAACAAAAATTGCTTGATGATAACTTACAGTACATTGCTTGCAGCCCTTGATGTAACAAAAATGAGCAATAGAAGGGCATCATTAGTGATGATACCAACGATTGAAGGTCTTGAAAAAAATGCAGAAGAATTTAATGTCAGTTATTCATCTATAAGAAGAGCAAGAGAAAATTTTCGGAAAAAAATTTGGAGAAAATTTAAAGAAAGAGTTTAAAGCTGATGTTCCTTTAACCATTCATTGGGACGGAAAACTAATAAAAGACAACAGGACGAGAAGTTGTTGAACGACTCCCTATACTGATTTCAGGAGATGGCATTGATCAACGTCTTGGTGTTCCAAAAATCACTGCAAGCACAGGAGAATTAACTGCAAATGCCGTCCACCAAGCTTGTTTGGATTGGGGTATCTCAGACAAAATAAAATGCATGTGTTTTGACACCACAGCATTGAATACAGGTCGTAGAAATGGTGCCTGTGTTCTTCTAGAACAGAAAATGAACAAACGTATGCTGTGGCTGGCCTGCAGTCATTGCCTGCATCATCAGGACCTGATATTGCAATTTTCAAACGATTTAGAATGAAATGGTCAAAATTAGACACAAAAACTACAGAACAGCATTAGATGATCCAAATACCATACCCAGTATTACTGATATAAAAGCAGAAGTGATTGAGTTTGCTACCACTCAACTTGAAGAACATCAACCTCGTGACGATTACAAAGAATTGCTGGAACTGACAATCATTTTCCTTGGTGGAGTACCAAAGAGAGGAGTTTCATTCAGAAGACCAGCTGGCGTTCACCGAGCAAGATGGATGGCAAAAGTCATTTATGCCATGAAAATTTGGTTGTTTAAAACACAATTTAAATTAACACCCAGAGAAGAAAAAGGCCTTAGAGATACCTGCCTCTTTGCTGTACACATATATGTTAAATCCTGGGTTACAGCGTCAGTTTCAGTTCTCGCTCCTCGTCTCGATTTAGAGATGTTGAAGAAACTGCAACTGTACAAATTAAAAGATGAACGCATTGCAACTGTTGCCCTGAAGAAAATGATGAATCATTTATGGTATCTTTCAGAGGAGTTAATAGCATTTGCTTTCTTTGATGATGGCGTGCTATACCAAACTAAAAACCGAATGAAGCAAGCATTGCAAAACGGCGCCGAACCAAATCTAGAGAAAAAAGCGGTTATTGACCCTGAAGTTATTGAAAACAGAGAACTGGAAGACTTTGTTAGTGCAAATATAAAAGAATTTTGGAGCTATTGAAGAATAGGGACCCCAGCCTTCTTTAGTTAGGCTTATAAGGCTAACTAACGAAAATATCACGACCTAACCTAACCAATTGTTAGGTTAACTGTACGCCCTTAACGATTGGTTAGGTTAGGTCATGATATTTTCGTTAGTTAGCTTTATAAAGCTAACTAAAGAAGGCTGGGGTCCCTATTCTTCAGTAGCTCCGAATTTTTTAATAGACTTGGTTTACCATCAACGTTTCTTAATAAGAACTCTGAAGAGTGGAATGAAGATGATTCTACAACAACGTAAAACAAGTCATAAGAAAAATTCAAGTTGTTAATGACAATGCAGAAAGAGGAGTTAGATTAGTCGATGAATACAACAAACTAATCACAAATGATGAAGAACAGAAACAGTATCTCCCACAAGTGGTAAAGAAATATAGAGCTGCTCTTCCAAATAAAAACATGACAATATCATCATTAAGAAATTAACAGTGAAATATAATGAACCAAAGGTTATTATTATTATGGAAGTCTTATTATTATTACAGAAGAACTGTCAATTTGAAAATGTAGAGTGGTTATGATAGGCCTACCGGGGAACTTCCACTTTAAAAAAAAAGGTAAAGGGCCGTATGCTTTACCTCAAGGGTGGTGTGGAAACAGCATATATTTCTTATTTTGTGTCCGATTTCAACTTATGGTAGCGACCCCTAAAAATTATTTTTTTTAATTCAAAATTTACATGCATTACTTTTTACGAAATTAAATATAATCAGAGGGTGGCCCGAAAAAAAATTCCAAAAATTTTTTTTCGTCAATTTTTGAATATATATATATATATATATATATATAATATATATATATATATATATTATATATTATATATATATATATATATATATATATATATATATATATGTGCAAACTCACAAGGAAAGAGAAAAACGATTCCAAGGCCTTTCGTGTATTCAGAGCTACACCTTGTCAGGGAATGAAGAGAGAAGGTAAGATGCCCATAAATATATACAACGTAGCGGAAACCAAAACAATTAGCACATACTTAACAAGAGTTAATGAGAGGCAAAAGGAATTTTAACAAGATATTGTCAATTTTATACATTCCCGCACTGTTATTGAAATTGTTTTTATAATGGATAAATGCACATTCTAGAATATTTCTTTCTGTTATATCTCTGTTTTCAACAAGCGCTTTAGAACTATCTCACTTGATGCTATAATTACATCTATACATATGGTTAAACAAAGCATTGGAATTATTAGCTGTTCTACACCATATTTATGCTGTTTTATCCGAATATCTAATGTTTTACCAGTTTGGCCTATATATACTGAGTTACATTGTGTACATCCGATCGAATACACACAACCTATTCTTTATTAGGCGCGATTTAACAGTATTATTATACTTAAAGACTACATTGATGCCAAGTGCTTTAAGTAAAGTCGGAAGATATTGAAAATTAACATCAGTTTATTAACGCCGTTAGTTGGCTCTATTTCTAAGTCACATATTGTAAATAGCATGGATCTTATTGACAAACTGAAGTTTCCTAATGACCCTAATTTCAAATTGGTAAGCTTTGATGTATGCTCGTTATTCACAAAACTCCCTGTTGATGACCGACTTGATTTTTTAAAAGATAAGATCTCTGAATATTCGTTCCCTGTTCACACAACACTCTTATTGAGTTAATTAAGCTTTGTGTCAAAGATTGTAAATTTCAGTTTGAAAATAAGTTTTATGCTATGTTGTTTGGATTGGCGATGGGAAATCCCCTTTCACCTGTACTAGCTAATTTATATATGGAATTTTTTGAAAGTAGAATTTTGCCTACGATTGTTAATTTTAACCTGGTTTGGGACAGGTATATAAATGATATTTTATGCCTTTCGCCTAATAATTTGGATGTTGACTTATTTTTTGGTAGGCTCAACAATTTAGTCCCATCTATTAAATTCACAGTCGAAAAAGAAAATGATGGAAGCCTATCTTTTCTGGATCTAAAAATTTGGAGATGCTCTAATCAGTTCAAATTTGAAGTCTATCGCAAGCCTACTAATAATAACTCTTATGTGCATTTTTATTCTGACCATCATCCCTCGATTAAATCCTCTATTTTCTCTGCTATGCTTCTCAAAGCATTGAGAGTTGTCAATCCTGAATTTTTAGATTCCGAGTTATGCAATATCATGAATATTGGTACTAAATTATGTTATCCTATTTCATTTTTAGATAACTGTCTTAGGAAAGCCAAGAATAGGTATTATAATAATATAATTGTAAAGGAATTTGAGCGTAAAAATATCCTTAGCCTACCTTACCATGTTAATTTTCAATATCTTCCGACTTTACTTAAAGCACTTGGCATCAATGTAGTCTTTAAGTATAATAATACTGTTAATTCGCGCCTAATAAAGAATAGCCCGCATAATGTTGTTGGTTGTGTGTATTCGATCGGATGTACACAATGTAACTCACTATATATATAGGCCAAACGGGTAAAACATTAGATATTCGGGTAAAACAGCATAAATATGCGTGGAGAACAGCTAATAATTCCAATGCTTTGTTTAACCATATGTATAGATGTAATCGTAGCATCAAGTGGAACAGTTCTAAAGCGCTTGTTGAAAACAGAGATATAATAGAAAGAAATATTCTAGAATGTGCATTTATCCATTATAAAAACAATTTCAATAACAGTGCGGGAATGTATAAAATTGACAATATCTTGTTAAAATTCCTTTTGCCTCTCATTAACTCTTGTTAAGTATGTGCTAATTGTTTTGGTTTCCGCTACGTTGTATATTTATGGGCATCTTGCCTTCTCTCTTCATTCCCTGACAAGGTGTAGCTCTGAATACACGAAAGGCCTTGGAATCGTTTTTCTTTTTCCTTGTGGGGTTTGCAGCATTCATTCATTTCACGTGTTTAATTGTGAAATTCATTCCGTATATATATATATATATATATATATATATATATATATATATATATATATATATATATATATATATATGTGTGTGTGTGTGTGTGTGTGTGTGTGTATACTCCACACTACTCCTAATTACCAAGGAGAACTTATCAAAGTAATTGAAAGAAATGTATACAATAGACTAATCAAATGCGAGAGTAGAATGAGGGACTATATGACATTAAATGGAAAAAAACAATATATACAAGACCACAAGGACGAAAATGATTCTTTTTTCTTTTTTTCTTTGTGAGACTAACATCTATTCCATTAATATATATATATATATATATACGGGGCTCCAATAAACCTTAGCCCCCCCCCCCCCCGCCCATGGCCTAAACCATTAGAGGTACAGTAAAACTAAACATACCTTACAAAAGAGAATTTAATCCTGCATTTAATGAGAAACAATTAAAACTTGGTGTTCCCGCCATTGGCTTCCAAGACAGCCTGAATTCGCTTAGGGCAGCTTGCCAAAAGTGACGTGAATAGATCTTGATCGTTACGCAAATTTGCTAAAAGAGTTTCAATGTGTTGCGTCATTGTATCCTTCGAAAATCGATTTGCTGCAGGTTCTTCAAACAAGAGACATTCAGCCTTGTCCTTTATAACTGATCCAATGTGTTCATAGACGTTCAGGTCAGGAGAATTTCCTGGCCATTCTTCATTTCCAAAGAAATCGATCTCATGGTTCCGTAACAACTGTTGAGTGGCTAATGCCTTAAAGCAGGGGGCCTTATCGTGCAGAAGTGTGACCTGATCGACATCCATAACATTGTTTGGGTTTCTTAGAAAAGGAATGACATGCTGGGATAGAATAATATCACGAAAATACTGTCCATCCCAACTCTGACCATTTTGCTTCAGCACCCACATGAGCTTCTTTGCAGTGAACAAAACAAACACACCAACACAGTCTGGGCTTTTTAATAATTCGCGATAATGTTCATTGTCATCGATTTCATCTGGTGTTGTGGCCCACACTCGATCATTTTGGTAGTTAGGCCGACGTGTTACGTAAACAAAAAATTCATCGGAGACAGCTAAATGCATGAAATCATCCACATCCCAATCTTCAAGATAATGGGCAAACCATATTCTGTCATCAATGTTAAGTTGAGTTTTTCTTGGCTTTGGAAGTTCATGCCAAAACTTTAAACCTTGCCTATGACGGTACAGTCGAATGATCTCACCACTTACGATCTTTCCTCTCAACACTTCGATCTCTCTAGAAAGTTTAGCACAGCTGTTTTTCCGCTTACGCGTACCCCTTTCAATGATGTCCTTTGTTTCCTGAGAGAGTGACAAATTTGGGCGCCCATATTTGGTTGTATCTATTTCACATTCATCCAAAGTTTTATTCCAATTTCTTTTGACGAAGTCCTCACTTCTTCGCAACTTTTTGGCAACCCATGAACGTGTTGTAAAGGTGGCTCCAGCATCACGAGCTTCCCGAAATGTTATTGCTCGTATGCGATCTATCACACGTTGCCTCTCCGAATCACCAATTAATTGAGAAGCCATTATATTATCACTTTATCAGCTAGAGTAATTTTAATACCTGCAATAAATAAAGAATTTTATATATTTTTATAATCACTAAAAACTATTTCAATATAAGTAAACATGTAAGCTGCAAATGGGGGGGGGTAAGGTTTTTTGGAACCCCTTATATAACGGGTGTGCCATAAAAAAGGGTACATTTTAAAAAGGCTATAAAATCAACATTTGTCATTTAATTTTAATAAAACGTCTACACAATAAAACATGTATTTATCTATATGCAAACAAGTTTTCAGTTTAAAATATCAAATAATTTAAATTCTATCAACATTTAACGAAAGAGTATGATTTTTCTACTTAACATGCAAAAATTATTAAACCTTTTTAATATTTTTTGGAAAAATAATTTTTAACAAAATTTACCTGAAATTATTAAAAAAATTGCTCGAAATGCTTTCCTTCCATTTCAATAACTTTTTTATTCTTGGCCGGAATTCATCTATGACTCGATTTACATGTTCTTGTGGAAGCTCTTCACATTTTTGAATGATGATCTTGCGTAAATGAGCGACATCTTTTATTCTAGTCCTGTAGACTCGCTCTGCTAAGTTCTCCCATATTCCGGTCAAGAATAAAAAAAGTTATTGAAATGGAAGGAAAGCATTTCGAACAATTTTTTTAATAATTTCAGATAAATTTTACGTTGAAAATTATTTTTATATAAAAAAAAATATTAAAAAGGTTTAATAATTTTTGCATGTTAAGTAGAAAAATCATACTCTTTCGTTAAATGTTGATAGAATTTGAATTAATTGATATTTTAGTCTGAAAACTTGTTTGCGTCTAGATAAATACATATGTGTTATTGTGTATAAATTTTATTAAAATTAAATGACAAATGTTGATTTTATAGCCTTTTTAAAATGTACCCTTGTTCTTATTTGGGCTTAAATTTAAAATTTATATTTAAATTTAAAATTTCCTGTAAAGTTTGAGAACGATCGCATAATTTTTACTACTTCCTCCGGGTACTGATGTATTCTCCCCCGCGTGAATCATAGGATAGTGTTGTATGTTTTTTGAAAATTGTCGTTGCGGAATGCCGTTGGAAGGAACTGATATCTTCGGCATGTCAGTACTTTGTAGTTGAATTGTATACTAGGTCCCCCTCTACTCGAGTATTAACCCCTCAATGGAGGGTTCTCATGGGCGCCCATCTCCCACTCATTGTTGCCTAGTTTGCAGAAGTCACGGTGGACTTGCGGGCGTTAGGGTAGGGCTGGCGGTGCACCTCGAAGACCTGGAGGAGGAACTGACGCTGGTCCTTGTCCTTTGTCAGTGCCAGGTTGTAGTCATGCATCATAGCGACGCCGCGCTCGGCGAAGTCGTTAGTGACGAGGAGACTCGCCACCCTCCGCACGGCGAAGTCGTTAGTGACGCGGAGACTCGCCACCCTCCGCTCTGCGGCGGCATACTTTGGGTCACTGGGCCACTCCGCTGGGTCGGAGGACTGGAAGGCGCCGTCGATGCCTAGCACGTGAAACAAGAGCCTCGATGACCCGGTGACGAAATCTGCGAGGGTCTTGCCGTTCACAATAGCCGGCTTCGGCTCGACGACGACGCGTTTCTGGGGGCTGTCCGAGCCCTCCTGCTCCTCGAGCGGCTTCACCATCATACGCTTTGTCTTCGCAGATGTGTTGTCGTCGAAGAAGGCGAGCGAACGAGTAGTTCGCTCAGATACAACGGGTGCCGGCGCGCGAAGCCGTCGGCGAGAACCTTGGCGAGCGCCTTTCCCTCGTAGCCGACGAGGTCCTGGAGGAGGGCAAGGTCGTTCGCCGGGACGGCGGCGAGGTTCCTTGAAGCGAACCAGGCCGGGACGTAGAGGGCAAGGGCAAAGTTGATGAATCGCCTGAGACCGGTCTGCTCTCGCGTGGTGAGGACGAACTGTTCGCGGAACAGGAACATCTTGAGGCAATAAATGGCCTTCGCCATCCAGCGCGCGCGGTGGAGGGCGCCTGGGCGCATGAACCGTATGCCGCGCGTGGGCACGCCGCCGAGGACGATAATGGACAGCTCCAAGAGCTCGCGGTAGTCATCGCGCGGCTGCTATTGGGAGAGGTGAAAATGGTAGCGGGCGATGACGTCGTCGCGCGCTTCCATGAGGGCCGCCGTGGCCTCTTCGTCGTCGATGACCAGGTGGCGCTCGGTGTTGATGGAATCCCACATTTCCTTGAATAGCTTGAAGAGCTGGACGTTGGGACCGGAGGAGGCGCGGAAACACTCACCGAACGCCTTGGCGGCGACGGGTTTGAGCATGTGGTGGCGGCAGGCAAGTGTTCGATGAGCACGCAGGCGCCCGCGCGCGCGCTCCGGTGTTGGACGCCGTCGTATCGAAGCTCAGACCGGCGACGTGGTTTGCGATGCCCCTCCTCCAGCGCCTCGACGAGAGCGTCCGCCATTGCTTGACCAGTGCCGCTGACGAGCTTTGGGACAGCGAGGAGCTTGGCGACTCCTTCGCCGGAGACAAGGACGGGCAGCCATTCGACGTTGTCCGCGCCTCCTGTCACGTCGGCCACCAGCTTCCCGTCCCAGTGTACGATGAGCTGGGTGTCAGGCGCAAATGCCCGCTTGATGACGGCGGCAGCTTCCTTGCGGTGCTTGATGTGCGAGTGGTAGAACGATGACCGGTTGACGGTGAGTTCCGCAACATTGCGCCCAAGACTCTCAGCAATCGCCGTCACGACGTGGACCGCCTTGTAGTCTGTGATGTGCACATGGTCAAGCGCGGCGGCCACCTATGGTGTGATGACCTGCTGTCGCCCGCGGCGTTTGGGAGGAGGGCTGGCTGCGCTGGATGTCGACGGCTGGGCGTGGGCGTCGTTGCTTTGTCGAAGGCGCCGTGAACTGCCTCGCTGGAGCTGGAATCCACTTTGAGTTTGGTCATTTCCACCACAGCGCGCTTCCGTTCTGCCTCCTTCTCCTGGCCCGCTCGATCCTCTGCGATGCGCCTGTCACGCCTCACGCTCGGCGAGGAGGCGGTCGACTCCGAGCATCGCCCCACGCCGACCGTAATGGCGCTGGGCCAGGACAAAAGCCTTGTTTTCCTGAATGACAAGCATCTTCAGCGCGTTCCCGTGGGTGATGTCGAATAGATTGTTGAGACTGCGCGTCCAGGCGTTCCGCTTGTTCACAAGGAACGGTGTGGTCGCCTGCGTTTTCTTGTGCATCAGGTTCTTCCACTCCTCGTGCAACGTGAGCTTCTGGGCGCAACGATGATGAACGGAGGTCGGGATCCGGGCGATTTCCCAAAACTCGCGAACTTCGTTGATGACGATATCAGCCGCCTTCCATATGGTCTGTTTGCCGATGATGTGCACATGGAAGAAGTGGCGCACGACCTCTCCTTTCGACAGCAGCTTTGAGCCGGTGAGGGACTCAGATGGGTGGCCTACCAGAAACACCTTCGTTGACTTCCGCGTCGTACGCTTAACATTTGCAGTCGAGGACATGATTTCAAGTCTGTGAAGGGAAAAAATGTTAAAACTTAGAAAAATAAACACCTTATAACATGAAATATAACGATTAATATAAATTAATGATATAGATTTAAATAATGAATTAAAATGAAATTATATAAAATTAAAATATGATTCCCTCGCTGGCAAGCTAACATTGTCATCTACAAGTTTACTTTTTCACAATTTATTTGAGAAATCAATACCTTGGAGGCTTGGCTTCTAGGCCTATAAGGCAAAACGAAACTAAAATATCTGCACAACCGACTCCGACGCTAGGATGGCAATAACTGAGTTACTGCGTAATATTATTTTCTAAAACCGAACGCATTAGGAGGCGGAGCAATCGAAGAAGCAACCTAAAAGTTCAATGAGTCCACAAGGGGGAGAATAAAAAATGCCCGGGGAAGATTTTAAAAATTATTCGATTGCTCTCAAACGTCACATGATTTTTTTTATGGCTATTCGCACAATATCCAGAGCGCAGTCAAAACAATTAAAAAGTCGCAAAATAAGAACAACCCTAATATATACACGCACTTCTAATTACAAAGGAGGAAATTCTCAAAGTATTTGAAAGAAATGTATACAATAGACTAATTAAATGCGAGAGTAGAATGAGGGACAGCATTTGAGCAGTGTGATGTTTGCTGCACGAGTGTATAGGTATCTTAGATTGTATTTTTGTGGTTCTGCGCGCCTGGTTAAGCTACCTCTTGGACTCTCAAACAAGTTTTATTCGCCTCAAACTTTAAAATCCGGCATTTTTAAACTGAAACAAATACAATAATTAGAAATCTGAAAATTCCAAAATTTATTTTATATTTCAAAAAAATCTGCGAAGTGAATAAGCCAAATTTGATAGACACTTTCATGATTCGTGAAGGTGTCCAATCAGAACTTCAATGCCCAAAGCGTGGATCCGTTACTTTGGCTCTACGACAACTGATTGGCACACATATGTGACACAGGAACACCCAGGTACATTGACATCTAATCAAGAAGCTTAAGTCGGGAGTCATACATGTAAAAAGAAGTATTTTCAGCTGGAACCATAGCAGTTATTTTATCAGCGAATAATCACACATTCCCTCCGTCATGGACACTTCCTGTCAGTCACAACAACAACGTTACAGTTTACCGGAGCTATATGAAAATGGAGACACTGACCCGGTGGCCACAATTAATCTTTTTAACGCAGCCGATCGGGGAGGATTATTTTCAACGCAAACCGTTGCTGACATTTGCAATGACAAACCCGTTTAATCCAGCGCAAGGTTCTACAGTTGAAATGTAGGTGTAAAAATTTTATGTATATGTATTTCTATTTTATTTTTTGTGTCCTATATTTAGTCGTGGGGTGTCTTTAAAAAAAAATAATAGTGTTTGGTGCATTCTTAACTAAATTACTTCGTGTTACTAATCATTCATTAACGAATATATTTCATCTATTGACTTTATTCAGTACAATATTATTTGATTAAACAAAGGATAGTGCACGTGGCTTGCCTTGTTTGTTTTTCAAATTTATCAGAAAACGAGGAGTCATAAGGTTCATTTTCCCTTCCTTCGGGAGGTCAGGTAGAGTGTGGTCACACACCGTGGGAAAAAAGGAAAAAAGTCGGTCGAATCGCGGACAGATAAGTACTACTAATACTCATTCTTTTTACAGATCTTTCGTCGGTAGCTTAATTATATATTCATTTAGTATAAATTTGTGTTACAAAAAAAATCTGTTCCTGCGTTTCAGGAACATTTTTGCGGATTCCTCAGATGACGGCGCAATAAGCACGCGGTAGACCTACGTTATAATTTATTAATTTGCAAACGCTCGTTTTTTTGTTTTTTGTTTTTTAACTAATTAAAGGCATGGCACCCCCGTCAAGTACTTGCAGTCGCTGTGAAGGGAAATTTGCCGCTTACGCGTTTACAATGGCTAATAATAATGAACAGTTAGTTTGCAGGTGGTGCTCAAGCATGGAAGTGCTGAGGAACGAGTTAAAACGTCAGAGGGAGGCCAGAGTTAGGCTTGAAGAAAGGGTGATGCTCCTGACGGCAAAATTAGAATCCCTTGAGACTCCAGTTACGACCCCTCCTGCCTCAGTTTCTACTAATAATATAAATAGTACTAATAGCCCTCTCTCTTCCCCTAGTTCCCAACCCTTCGTTCGAGTGCGTAATGGAGCACCATTGAGAAAACTTAAGACTTATCTACCACTAATAACAAATAATAAGTTTTCTGTTTTAGGTTTCGAAGATGCTGACGAACCGGAAATACGACACGTTGGCGATTCCATTGTTCCAGGGCAGCTCGAGGAATTCTGTGGGAGAAACCCTCGTCGTAGGCGCCGTTACTGTTACCCTGGTGCAAAAGTGGAGGATATAACTAATAGCGTTGACCATTTTACAGACGGTACCGCGGAGGACACAACGTATGTTATTCATGTCGGTACTAATAACGTTTTAAATTCTAGATCGGAAGAACTGCTGGCTAGGTACAGGGACTTACTAGAGCGATTAAAGGAAAAAACTAATAAGATTGTTTTAACAGGTATACTTCCTCGAATTATCCAACGTAGCGATTTATACAGCAAGGCGACCTATATTAACAATAACCAACAGTCTCTTTGCCAACAGGAAGGAGTGCATTTTGCGAATTTTTGGAACAGTTTCTACGGCAGGAGGGACCTGTTCCTCGGAGATGGACTTCATCTTAATGACGTTGGAGCTGCGCGTTTAGGAAGACTATTTCATAATACTGTCTCTTCTTTTCAGGCTGCCGTAACTCGAACGGTCCCAGCGTAAATTCCACAAATTTCCCCTGCGCTCGCGAAGGTGTCGCAGTTGCAAACAATTTGAAGGTTCTATCCCTAAATGCTCGTAGACTACGAAATAAAATAAACGAATTTTTTCTTTAATTGCTTGTAAAGACTATGATGTAATTGCAATAAGTGAATCGTGGCTTAGCACTGAAACACGTGACTTTGTAGGGGAGTATCAAATTAAAGGTTATGGACCTTTTGTTTAAAACAGAATAGGTAGGCGAGGAGGCAGTGTTATGTTGTATATCAAAGATAATATTGCGAACGTTATAGAAGTAAAGCACACAATTCCAGAACCGATAGATTCGACTATAGAAGAACTTAAATTGAACGATTTCAAACTTCTTGTTGCGGTTATATATAGGCCCCCTAATCAAACAGCTGATACGGACGAAGCGTTATATCGTGAACTAAAGAGAATAATCGGTAGTGAGCAGGCTTTAGTTATGGGTGACTTTAATTGCGCTAAGGTAAATTACGATACAATGTAGGGAGACGCGGAAGGTAATCGTTTAGTTAATTTTCTCGAGGATAGCTTTCTTATTCAAAAGGTTGGGGAACCTACGAGGTTGGACAGTATTTTAGATTTAATAATAACTACTACTGATAGGCTAATTACTGATCTCCAAGTAATAGAACCGTTAAGTAATAGCGATCACAATATGGTAGAGTTTGTCCTCTCAGTAAGTCACTCGAAACCAACTAACTCGACTAAAATTCCTAACTTCCAGCACGCAGAGTTTTGTAAATTTCGAAATAAATTGTCACACGTCAATTGGGAAAACGTAATGGGGAACTCCAACGCAAAACTAATGTGGGAATCGGTCGAAACAGTATTTAGGACTATAAATGAGGAATGTCTACCGTACAAAATTAAGCGTGCGAAAGTAAATAACAAGCCCTTGTGGTTTACTTCTAGAGTAGGAGACATTATAAAGAGTAGAGATAGGGCTTATAGGCTACATAAGTGCGATAAAGACAATTTGTGGTTACGAAACAACTACATATCTCTAAGGCGTGAAGCGAAAAGTGTAATAAAAAATTCCAAGCGCGAATTTGAAATCTTCATAGCTCGTGACGGTAAAGGAAACCCAAGCGATTCTTTCAATACGTCAACAATAGAAATCCAGTAAAAAGTGTCTCTGGGCCTTTGAAAAATGTAAACGGAGATCTAGTTTCTGAAAACAAGGAAATGGCTACCTTGCTAAACAAATTCTTTACGTCAGTTTTTACTATAGAAGATGTAATAAATATCCCTACTGTCAAAGACATAATACCCTTTGACAATGGTAATATTTTGGATAATATTGTGGTTAGTGAAGGGGAGGTAATGCGCTATATTGATAAAATGAAAACGCGTAAATCACTGGGGCCGGATTCCATATATCCCATACAACTAAAAGAATTAAAAGATAGCATTGTTGTGCCGCTAACAAAGATTTTTAATGCGTCTATTTCTGAGGGGTGCGTACCAGATAATTTCAAGTTAGCGAACGTAACACCTATCTTTAAGAAAGGCGATAAAGGTGCGGCGGGAAATTATAGGCCAATCAGTTTAACGTCTGTTGTAGGTAAGCTACTGAAATCAATAATTAGGGATCGTATAGTCGAACACTTAGAATTGCATAACTTGGTTAGAAATACCAGCACGGTTTTTGGTGAAACAAATCTTGCTTAACTAATCCTTTAGAATTTTTTGAAAGCGTGGTTGACGTTTGCGATAGTCATCGGGCGTTTGATATAGTGTATTTAGATTTTCAAAAAGCGTTTGAAACCGTGCCGCACAAAAGTCTCATTGAGAAAACTAAGGCTCATGGAATCAGGGGTGTAGTAATAAATTGGATAGAAGAGTGGTTGCGAGGTAGGAAACAGAGGGTGGTCGTTGATGGAGCGGAGTCGTGTTGGGCTAATGTAGCGAGTGGCGTTCCTCAGGGTTCTGTAGTGGGCCCCTTGCTTTTTCTTATATATATTAACGATTTAGATGTCGGCCTAGTCAGTACAGTTTCAAAGTTTGCGGATGACACGAAGCTGGGTGGTAGGGTGATTAATGACGAAGATAGAGGTAAAATCCAAAATGATCTGAATAAAATCGTTGATTGGTCAGTCACATGGCAAATGAGATTTAACGTCGATAAGTGCAAAGTTTTGCATATAGGTTCGCGTAACGGTAATTTTGCGTATAGTATGTCAGGGAAAGAGTTGATAAGCGTAGAGCAGTAAAAAGATTTAAGAGTTATAGTCACTGGTGATTTAGTGTGAAAGTAGCGAAACAAAGTACAGCAGCGGTCAATAAAGTGAACGGGTGTAAGTTGACAAGTAGAAGGTTTGTGACAGCAGTTGCCAAAAACTTTTTTACGCATAGAATAGTAAATAGCTGGAATAGTTTGCCGGTAGAAGTAATTAGTAGCACGTCTATAAACATGTTTAAAATTCGATTAGACGCATATGTTGATAGATTCGGTATAGTTTAAGGTAGTAAAATTAAGGGTTGGATAAGACTGATTTTGTTTCTCTTTTCATTAAAGATCACAATAACCAGACTAGAGGTCATAGTATGAAATTATTTAAGCCAAAATGTAGAACAAATTTAAGAAAGTATAGTTTTACAAGTGTTGTGGGATATAGGGAGGCAGCATTTTGGGTTAGGGGATACTCTCTGTCCTTACACACCCTATTTAAAGAGATTCCTCTGCCGAGCGGCGCCCCCCATAGTACTGTGAGCTATTGAAAAACTCATGATCTTCACTTGCCCCACAAACACCTTTAAATGGGAGACCCATAATGGGTGCACACACATTTCTACATTACTGTACAGTCTTTACAGCCACACCTACACTTTTCCTCGTAAGTATATATATTGTAATGTATATGGTTGTAAATTGTGACTTGGTCCGCAATTGATAAGGACCGTGACTTATTTTTGGTTGGCAAGGTACTGGTATTGATGGATACCGTAATGAAATTGACTGGATTCTTTGGATCTGATATATTTGCTTGTCGGTTATAAATAGATATAGAGTGTAACATATTTGTTGATAGTAGTCTATTATGACTTGATCCTCTGGATCCAGAAATTGTATCTTTAGTTTTAAATTGATAATTAATTAGTTTTAAGTTGATAATTATTTAGTTTTGTAAAAATTGGTCGTTGACAATGTACAGGCAGTTTTTACATAGTGGAGCTACATCGATGGGCCGAAGTGGCCCCTAGTGTGCCCACTATAAAAATTTCATATGTACTTATGTTCTTTGTGTTTCGGAACCCACGTAAAATTGTAGGTCTCCTCCGCCACCACGGAGGACATGCACAATACACAATTACGAACACAGTTAGGTAGACCAGCCATGAGTGGATCCTAGGGTCTTTGTTGGTCTGAAACATTATAACATTATAACTTGTTATTTATTTTCGTGTTCCTGAGAATGTCATTAGGCGAAAGCTCTAACATCATTAGGTGCTTCCCTCGTGGTTATTTCGTCATATATATATATATATATATATATATATATATATATATAATATTTGACGTTCCATTCATACCCTTCCCAGCCAGCCCGTATGGGTAGAATTATAAATATGGCTAATCTGGCATCTTGCTGGTGAAATAAAGGAAACTTATCCTTCCTGCATTACTGGGTAACGCGTACGTACGAACTGTGTAGCGTTATTCGCTAAGAGATCTCGATCTGCCAACGAGGAAGGCATGAAAGAAACCTCTCTTGACCACCCACCACAATGCAAAACGAATTAGTTTTAGTAAGGAAATTAAAGAATGGCCTTTGAGGAAAATGCGGCGCATTTTGTGGTCAGATGAAAGTGTTTACAGTGTCGGGTACTAAACGAGGGAAGTTGAGACGGCCCATGAAATCGGACAGGTTCGACCCACGGTACACCATGAAGACTGCAAAGCACCCTGATTCAATTATGCTGTGGGGTTTTTCTTATTATGGAGTGGGTAGTTGAAAGCAGCCTTCGTGAAAGTGTGGGAGGAGATACCTGCAGAACATTTGCAGAAATTTGCGGACTCGTTGCCTTATAGGCTTCATGAGGTTATTAAGAAGAAAGGAAATACCAAAAAGTACTAAAAGGTATGTTTTATGAGTGTTATTTGATGTTTTTATGTTGCACTGCTGTTGCCGGGGATGGTGTATGACTGGGAATGTAAAATTTCGTGACGGGTTTGTGTAATCCACCACATTTTATAGCTACTCTCTCTCTCTCTCTCTCTCTCTCTCTCTCTCTCTCTCTCTCTATATATATATATATATATATATATATATATATATATATATTAGGCCGGGTCGAAATTTTTTATTTCTTAGGTACATAGTGTGTGGTGGTTCAATCAATCATAGTAACACCCTGGTAAAATATTTTTGAATTCTGAGGACCCCTACCCCTCCCTACCGGTTTCAGTTTTTCAGAAAATTCGTAAAATTCGAGATAATTTGCGATTTACTTCGAATTTTTTTTTATTATTACAAAAATTCGCTTATAAAACACATATTTATTTTTTAATGGAAAAAAATTTTGAAAATACAAAAATGCATGGAAAAAAAATTTAATACATAAATTTTTAGCTATTATTGGTAGAAATTTAGAAATTAAGAGAGAGAAATTCAATAAAATTTTTGACCTAAAACATGTTTTTTTTTATTCCTTCCATTGACCTTTCCACTCAAAAGTAGGCAGTTCTTTTCTAGACTCTAAAGTATTTAAAATAAATTTATGCCGATTAATATAACCAATTCTTTCCTGGCTAGATTTAGTTACTAAGTTCACACCCCGTTCAACGCTTTGGCTGTGACATGGAAAATCTAGTATTTCTAGAGGTTTAGTTCTAATCTGAAGCAATTGCTCATTGGTAAAATTACTTGACCAATAAAAGCTTCCCATTCTATAATAGGTATTTTATGTTCACACCTACAAAGTTTTCTATCCCTTATGCCTTTATCATAACAGTGGCATAATATTTTTCATTTCTTTTTATCATAGGGCATTTAGTTAACTTATCAGCATCTTCTATAAGTCTAGTAACTCTAACATAAATTCCCTTTGTATCAATTGTTGGGAAAGAAAATTTTTGCCAAATTTCTTTTATATCTTGAACAACTACGTTATAGCAATCATTTTTACTTATTTTACCCTGTGCTTTAGATTCTTCCTCTCTAACAATAAAATGGAAGTGCCTTACAACATCAGCTTTTGATGGCGTCATGGCAGATGAAAATTTTGCTAGATATCCGAAGGCTGCATTGTGGCTTCTTTTTCTAGTAGCCATAATTTAATTTAATAAGATTTTAACTATATTTTATTTATTACTGATATTTTAAAATTAAATGACGTATTTTAATACAAACTTTTAACATTCTAGGTACCTAAATAGGAATCTGGAAAGAAAAAACAAAAATAATGTAATATTAGGTCTTATATCCGGTGCTATGAGTCAGCACCGGATTTAAGACCCTACCCCTTACCCCCCGATCTCAAGAAAAGTTGGTGAGTGGTCTATTCTGATGTAATTCGTGCCGGGGAACCCGATTTTGGCCATCCGAAAGCAAAAAAAATAATAATTAGGGTCGATTTTCACGATTTTCGATTTTTGGCCTATTTCCCATACAAATTCATATGGAAAAAAGTGAGTATCGGTAGGGAGGGGTAGTAAAGGTTCCACAGCCTTGATTGTTTGTTTGGATACTACCATTACAAAATGATCAACCGCACAATATGTACCTAAGCAAAATCTTGACCTTGACCCCTTTTCGACCCGGCCTAATATATATATATATATATATATGTATTAGGGTGCGTCAAAAAACATGAAGTTGTCACACGCGTTCGCTCGCTGGCAATTTTGATCCACTTAATGAGAAAACCTGGCAGTATAAAAATCATTTCAATATATCAATATTTAGGGGTCGCGCACAGTGAATTAATAACCCTATTTATACCGGGGTGGGGCCATATGATCTGGTTTATCAGTATATATGTCATATGGCCCAACCTCGGCTGTTCTTTTCGTTAAAATACCCTGGAGTACATGAAGTTAAGATTTTCTATATGAGGCTCTCTATTAATTGTTGGTTTCTTTTCTTCCACAGGTGGTTTGCTTAATGAAAATGGCGACGAAAGGTGCTAAGGAAGTGAAGAAGCTAGCTGATGAAAACTGGTTGATGGGGAAACCGTGAAGATTTGGATGTTCAAGGAGTTTGTTAGACTCTTGCGGCCGCAACGTCCTTCTTCCTCTTGTGGCCCGAACCGCATGGGACTTCTCTGGGAAAAGCTCGGAGATTTCTGCATTTTCGTCGTAAAACATTACCTATGCGTTTGGTTCACAGCCAAGACAGCTTCCGCAGCAGCACGAATGGACCTCACGCTGCTCAAGGAACTCGCGGAACATGAGGATCCCATCATCAAGGAAGCCGGCACGAAGGCGATGAGTCGGCATCTATGGTACTTCTCTGAAGTTACAGTCGGTCTCGCTCTCTTCGACGACGATGTTGCAGATGCTGACAAACTCAAGATGGTCTCTAACATGAACTCTGTGGAAGGACCCCTCGAGCCCAGCCCTCGTGTATTGGCCGTCGCAAGAGACGTCGTTGCAAAAGATCTTTCGGACTTCTTCACCTCCACAACTAAGAGGATCTTCCACCATCTTGAAATCGATACTGCGTTCTTGTCAATGCCCCCTGCGGCCTTGATAACATCAGACGGGTACAATCCGGGGAAGGAACGGGTCGGGAACCTCCTCGTGACTAACGACACTGCTGAAAGAGGAGTGGCCCTCATCCACGAGTTCACGGCAAAGGGGCGTACCAAGCACGAGGATCAGCTTCAATACATGATCCAGGTGGCAGAGGATCATCGGCGAGCGCACCCGAAGACAGCAAACAAGAAGGACCTTCGCTGAAAAATACTTTCTTTCTGAAGGCTTTTTAGTTCTTTTCATGCCATTTCCGAGTATTTTTTGTCAATTTCTTTCGTTTTGTTGGTGTTCACGTAGTACGGGGAAACCAATCCCAGAATATAATATATAAGTTTAGCTGTTGATTCATTCCAGTTTAAGTTCTTGTCAAAGTAAATGCCTAGGAAATTGAAATGATTAACATGTGTTGTGGAATTACCATTAATTCTGAGGTCTGGAATGTGGTTGCTATTTATAGGTTTTTGTGGGAATGTATTTTATAGTATATTTTGTTTTATTAAATTATCTGTTTTCCAATACATCCTTAACAAAGTGTATTAGCAAAATGTATTTTTATAAATATAAAACACGAATTATGTCTTCATATGCTGTAATGTTTTAAATATTAAGAGTGTTAAACAAGACATAGTTTTCATAGAGTTACTTCCCCTGAAAATAATCAGTACGGGGAAACCAACACCAGAATATATGTAGTATGTAGTGTACAGACTTTGTAGTGGATGCGCGACCCCTAAATAAACGGCTACTCAAATGAAAATTTGTCTGTGGTGTTTTCTCCTTCAGTGGCTTAATTGAGAAAGCGAGCGAAAGAAATGGACCACCTTCAGGTTTTCTCCCTTATGCAGTGACGCACCCATATATATATATATATATATATATATATATATATATATATATATATATATATATATATATATATATATACAGGGGTTAGACAAAATAATATGAACGCCTTGATAAATGGCGGTTTTTATTCTTAATATGGAGTTGGTCCTCCTTTAGCGGCAATAACAGCTGCAATGCGTCGGGGAATTGATTCATACAGCTTTTGGACAGTGGCTAGAGGAATCCTGAGCCATTCTTCGAGCAAACCCTGCTCCAGTTCCTCCAAAGACGCCGGCGGTGGGAATCGGCTTCTGACCTGCTGCTCCAACTGACACCACAGATGCTCGATAATGTTAAGATCCGGGGATTGGGGAGGCCAATCCAAGCGTTCTACTTCACTAACATGCTCTTCAAACCCAGTTTTTAACGACCCCAGCGGTGTGGATTGGTGCATTATCATCCTGGAAGACGGCGCCGCCATTGGGAAACAGCGTTTGGACCATGGGATGGACCTGGTCAGCCAATATTGACAGATAGACCTGAGCGTTAACCCTACCATGCAGTACTACAGCTGGGCCAAGAGTGTTCCACGATATTGCTGCCAAAACCATCACAGATCCGCCTCCATGCTTAACGGTTGGGGTCAGGCAGTCGGGGTCATAAGCATCTTTAGGCTGTCTCCAGACGTAAACTCGACCGGAACATGGAAATAGCGTAAAGGAGGATTCGTCGGAGTAGACTACATTCTTCCACCGGTCCATTGACCAATTCTTATGGTCATTACACCATTTTCTGCGCCGCTCAATGTTGATGTGCGAAAGGAAGGGTTTGGCAATTGCAGCCCTCCCATGGTATCCAGCTCCAGGGAGCTCGCGACGTACAGTTCTGGTCGATACCGGGCTTGCAAGATTCTGGTTAAGCTCTGCAGTCACTTTTGGAGCTGTGGTCTTATGGTTCTTTGTCACAATGCGCTTTAGCACCCGGCGGTCTCAATCACACAGCTTCTTCTTGCGTCCACTATTGCATTTGTCGGTGCTTGTCTTTCCATGGTTTTGGTATGCAGACATGACCATAGAGACAGTTCCTCTGGATACATTGAACATCTGAGCGGTTTTCGTCACCGATGCACCAGCCATCCGCGCTCCGACAATTTGCCTTCTTTGGAAGTCTGACAGGTCTTTCATAACTGCTAATTCATAATTCACTCAGATCTGTAAAAACAACGTGAGGGTTATAACATGACGTATACACACTCTGTTACGCATTTAAATAGGTTTGCCAGTCATTTGACCGTTTACTTTGTGTCTGAGCAGTCCGTAAAGATAACCGGTGAAATCGGCGGGTGTTCATATTATTTTGTCTAACCCCTGTATATATATATATATATATATATATATATATATATATATATATATATATATATATACACACATATATATATATATATATATATATAGTAATAACTAATTAATGTAATTAATCAGTAATATTTTAGAAAAGACCTTCAATATTATGGTAAAAGTCCTGTTTTGATATTTCTATATTTCTATTCATCCCAAATCGTTGATTTTTTTACCTTATAAAAATCAAGACTCCTTTGCAAGTGCTAATTAATTTTATAAAAATCCATAATAAGTTCACCTTGAAATGTGAAGTTATTCGTCATTTTCTCTTAATTGGACCACGAACCACGAACTTCCCTGAGTGGTTCGAAGGTATCTGAGGCTTCACCTTGTAACTCCTTGTAATTCTCTCTCATATATATATATATATATATATATATATATATATATATATATATATATATATGTTTATGGAAGTATATGTTATACGCAAAAAGCGGGAATCATATTAAATATTATAATGATCAAGATTCTTTTGCAAGTGTTAATTATTTTTATAAAATCCATAATAATCACATTTTGAAGTGTGAAGCTGTCTGTCAGGGGCTCGGGTCCCAGTGTCGGCAGGCTGTGCCCAGCTATTCATCCGTCCTCACAATATAGAATGTATCAGAGTATATGTGAATGAATAGACTTATTGCTTATTATTAGCCTACATTTTCTCTTAAAGGGGACTCAAATTTCTACTTTACGTATATATTCCGAATTTATTTCAATTAACCCGAATGATATAGCTGCGTTGACAGACGATCAAATTAATTTAAAAATTTCTGTCTACAACCGTATCCTTTCTCCTTAAAGGACCGATGAGGAGTTAAATTGTGTTATAGAATCTTTTCGTTATAGTTTTGAAGAAACGCAAGTCATGGACAGTGACTTGTATAGGGAGGTTGAAGTATCGCAGCAGAGTGATTGTCGTATAATCGATGAAGTAATGTAAGATTTTTTCTTTTTCTTGTGTTTCGGGTAAGAACAAGACGCAGTGTATTTTCATCAATTTATTAAATGGTAGAATCATAAGGAATGTTTTATAAAATAATAAAAATTTTATATTCAAGTTAAATTAGTTACAGAATTAGCATCCATTACATTTTAAATAAGCTACAGAGCACAAGATAAACATTATTGGAGACATCTTATATTTTACGCAATATTGTTGCATATATATATATATATATATATATATATATATATATATATATATATATATATATATAGGCGTAAAGCATCATACAATACATCGAGTGCGAACAAACGGGAACCATTTTTTTATCTGTCTGCATACTATTTTATCATTTCGCTCAGTGTGACACGGGTCGAATAATTTTTAAAAATTTATAAATTCCTTTCCACGTGCCATGTGTAAGAGAAATGAAAGGGAGTACATGCCGTAAGTATTACTGAAGTATCCCTGGAATCGGTAAAGATTCAAGACAATTTCGGGGATATGCATTTGTTCGAGAAATTTTACAATAATAGAGTCATTCCAAGGTTAAGTTCCCATCGAGTTAAAATAGCACATTCTTTCCTTTATTTTTAAAGTAGATAGCTATCCAATGACACCCTTCGCCACCAATAACATCTGTGTTCAAAATAAGTGCGCCGCAATCTCTCGTAGTTGGTAATTTCAACGTTTCATTCTTCGCAAACACCGATAAATTTGGAACGTGTGATTCAGTCACTTTTCATTACTCTCTGAAGTGTATTCGCATCATTTTAAAAGTCAGCGACTACACTCCTGACTGTCAATTTCTATTAGGGCTTGTGATTCGAGGTATACCAGTACACTAATAGGCGGGTCTAGTGGCTTGGCGAATTCCAATCTGACAGAGATGTTTCCGCTTTGTTGTGGACTTAAGTGTGTATTTACAATACCAGATAAGTCAGGTGTGATGTCAAACGGATAAAGGTTAAATTGATCGATAAATTCTTTCTGCGTTACACCAATTCCTAGCTCATCACAGCCACCGGTGATATGGGCAAGATTACTATAAGCTCTCGAGCAAAGCGGGAACAGAGCGTCTGATGAATAACACTGCCCAACAAAAAAATGTTTTTTGCTGCTGATTTAATTCTAAGACATGTTTCTGAATAATATTGATGTGCTGATTTAAAAAATCACCTTAGATTTTGTCCATCACATCAGGTTTTCGTGCAATGCAATATGAAGCAGTTTGTAAAAGCTTTGAATAAAGAAGGTGATTGCTTTAATTACATATATGCAGCCTTTCCAGGTCTTACTGATGAGAAGCTTAAAGCTAGTATATTCGATGGTCCCCAGATAAGAAAACTGATGAAAGATCCGCAGTTCAGTAACTCAATGACCGAAACGGAGGCAAGAGATTGGAATGCTTTTGTGGCAGTAGTTAAGAACTTCCTAGAAAACAAAAAGTCTGAAAATTATAAAGATCTTGTAAAGGATTTACTTGTAAACTTTCAGCAGTTGGGTTGCAACATGAGCATTAAAGTTCACTATTTCAACAGTCATCTGGATAAATTTCCAGAAAATCTTGGTGATGTTAGTGAAGAGCAAGGTGAAAGGTTCCACCAAGATATCAAAGTGATGGAAGAACGATACCAAGGAAGATGGGATACCCATATGATGGCTGACTACTGCTGGAGCCTGCAAAGAGATTGTCTTGACATCTCTCATTCTAGGAAGTCCTATAAGAGAAAATTTATCAGCACTGTAAAGTAAGAAAACAAGAAAAAGACAATGTTAAGAAAACTGGTCCCGTGCTTGCTTTAATATGGATTCATTTTTTGCTTATTTAAACACTTTTAATCACTTTGTGTCAATATTACCATTGTATATTAAAGTTCACTCCCTGCACAATTGTTTACTTTTCCATGCTGATTCTGAGTATGTAAAAATTTATTTTTTGAAAAGAAAAAAAATTGGGCATAGCCCTGCCAAAATGCGATATCTCCAAAATATCCGTATTTGATTGCTCGAAAACCTGACGTGATAGGCAAAAACTAAGGTGATTTTTGAAATCAGCACACCAAAGTTACTTAAAAACAGGTGTTAGAATTAAATCAGCAAAATTGGTGTTGGGCAGTGTAATCAGTTTGCAATGTCCCCCCCCCCCCCAACACTATACCATTGACGTGTAAAGTTATATTTTTAAGGCCGAAATTTTCGAATTTAAAGGCGTTCTTTTTATATTTCCCATTCGGAGAAAGGTGTTCCTACATTCAAATTCTTAAAGTTTTAGGTAGAGCTCCCACGGCGATGTTTTCTATCTGTTTCGATGCCAACCCTGTTGGCACCGTGTATAGTTTGATCTGTACTCTGCTAATTGGGTATTTTACTGTGGCATGTAGTAAATTTTTTCCAATTTCTAACTGTTTAGGCGAACTTAATTTCACACGGCGTACGCGAAGGTATGTTTTCATAATATGAATCACAACGGGCTTTGCGCCTCTTCTTGATCAAGTTCCAGATTTAAACAGAACTCAAGATTCGTGCGAGTGAGCTTTATTTTCATATCGACCCCATTCACAAGCAGCTTCTCCTGGAATGTGAAGTCTGTATGCAGGCGCCAGAAACACTCGTATATCTTCTTTTTTGACAATTTTTAAACTTGCCCTTTATACTGCTCTCGTGTTTAGCCTGATAATAGCCATCAGCAGTTAAAAAGGTATCCTTCGCTTCTTTTGAAAAGTTGAGCACATTTTCCAGATAGACTCGTAGGTAGTAGTAGCCCGTTCCTGCCGAGATGTTGACCTGATTTAAATATACGTCACACTGGCTGAATATGGAGTTTAGAAAGTTTGTTTCGGGAAATACAGCGTACTTGTCATCGCAATCCGTTCCATCTGAATGTGCTATACCTAGTTTAGCGTAAATGTGCACGCAACTTGGATAAAAAAGTAAGGGCCCGAGCTAGGAATCACGAATTCTATGGGAGCACTCGGGGAAATAATTGTGTTTAACGAGTTAATCGTAATAAAACCACTGTGCTCAATAGAAACTTGTGTTGGGGGCATGTCAAAGAGGGACAGCGCCGATTTACAACATTTTGAACTACAGGGATGGATGAAACGTGCCATGACGAGTCAGACACCTCTCTCGACAAGTAGTAGTAGTCCTTAGCTTATATGAGTTAAAAAAATTATCAACCATAAATTTCACTCGCTTAGAGCACTTCTTTTTTGATGGCCTTTTACGTTTAACGCCACGTGCGTTTAACTCCTCCTCCTTCTTTTCCTTCCGGACAGCCCTCTTCTTCCCACCACCACGCATTTTTCTCTTTGCATTTTTGATGATTTCGTCCAGTGTACGCTTTAAATTTTTTGCGGTGCCCAGGCTACCATGAGCATTCTGTCATAATATATATTACTATAAGTATAACATACTATATATATAATATAAAATGAATAAAAAATAACATTTTATAAATATTATTTCGATTGGAAATAAACAAAAAAGTCATGAAAGTCATAAGATTCATAAGAAAACACATGGCTTTATATAACTGAAAAACGAAAATAATTATTTGAGTTATCGTTTGATTTTTTTTTTTTAGAAAAAGAAAGAATGACCCTTGAAAGGGTAATTATAAATTTTTTAAAAAATCTCATAGAACGCCTCAAAATATTGTTCAAAGTACAGGCATTTTTGGCATTTTTTAGGCATTTAAAGGGGCGTGTCGGTGCAACAATTGAGCCTTGTAAGGGTTAAGCTCCCATCACCGTATGGGAAACTTTTCCCCTCAATCATTCTTATATATATTGAGATATTGCTTAATAGATTAGTCGCGACATTCAGATAATGAGGTTTGTCATATGTAATGATCAAGCTCTGTCTTCTATTATTGGGAATGTGAGCGATACGAAGCAGGCGCACTTGAGTATTCCCAACAATCTGACGCTCCACGATATTGCTGTAAATATAGCGCATGTCTGGGGATGGATAGCCATCGTCCAACTTCTCCAATTTCAGCTGATACATTGGCTGGACAAATCCATATCGTCCCTCGATTATAATTTTGAACAGCCCTTTGTCCATAATATTTCTGTTAGCTTGTGATTTTAGGGTCAGAGTGTGTCCAGAGTGTGTCCAGCTGAATTTCGTTTATCTCCACCTCATACGAATCACAATCCAGTTGAACGGGCCAATGGAGTTCTGTTACAAAGTTGGACAGGGTATTGTTAGGATGTACAGACAGAGAAGAAGAGGACGGTAGTGCGACGTAGAAATGGTTAGGCGCCATGTTGCACACTATTTAAGCTTCAGTATTGCAGCAGCTTTTAAATAGGTGTTGAAGCTTTCTTGGTATCCTAGCCATTTTACCAGGTACATTTTTCTCTTTCATGATCGTTTGCTGCCTAAAATTTTTTAAAATTTTAAACATGGTTTTTCCTAAATTAAATGTAACTTTCTGCAACTCCTCGCGGTAAAAGCCTCCTGCGATTTCTTCCTCATTCAAATCTTCAACGTAATACAGCATTATCTCGCCTTTAGGTCTCATAGCCCTAACTTTAAAAATCTCACGTATCCAACCTTGCTCAAATCACTTCGCGATTTGTTACCCGAACGCGACAGCCTTACATAATCATTGATTTTGAAACGTGTAAAGTGTGCATTGGTTCTAAGAATATCTCTTCTCACCTCACCTCTGTGTGCGTACTTCTTTCTAAAACTTCGTTAGGTGATGTCCCAATCGTGCGATGGTGTGAACAGTTGTATGATGAGGCCAGTGACTCCAGAATGTCTATATATTTGTATGTGTTTTTATGTGTAAAATATCGATGCATGCGTTCCTTTATGGTACGTTGAACTTTTTCAGCTAAAGAGGCCTTATATATAGTGTAGTAGCTGATATTAAACTCTGTCAGCATGTTCTGAAAAGCTCGGCCTATAAATTCTTTCCCCATATCCGTACAAAATCCTGGAATCCTCTTTTCTTTGAACATCACCGTTTTGGTAGCTTTAGCATCTGTTTCAGGCGATTTATTTTTCAGGGGAATTGGAATTAACCACAAGTGTCTGGAGAACACAGCTATTATGAATAGAATGTAGCGGTAACCATCGTTATACACTGAATACCTTTGCATGTCTGTTAAATCCGCCTGCCAAATATAATCAATCGAATCCGCTGTTGTCTTGGCCGTTTTAAACCTTTTTCTCACCCGCTTATGAAATGTATAAACATCCTGCTCCGCAAAAACCTCTCAACATCTTTTTTCCCTACTCCATCATTATAAACACCTGTGTACAGTCTGTCAATACCGCCGTATTAGGCTGGGTTAGAAATGTCATAATAACGTTTTCTTAATATGTTAGCCATTTGCGTATTTTAGAGGCACATGGAAAGGGTTGACCGTTGTTGTTTGGTCTCTTCTTTCTCTTCTTCAGTGATGCTACCGTTTGAGGTGATGGCGTGCTCAGTTGTGGCACATGCGAGACTTGCTCCAAGTCTTTCAACCTGTTCAGATTTCCTATCAATGTTTTGGGGACATTTATTTGTTGTAGTCTTGCTTTAATATGCTTCCATCCTGATGGTGAGGGCCTATCCCACTTCCTCACCAGATCATGGACGATGTCGACGATATTCGAGCCCTGTACTTTTGTTCCTTCTACAATGATCTCGCTTGTATCGGACCACTGTATGATGGAGCCCTCACTTAATAGATTATAAAGACTTAAGCCTTTATTCCTCAATGTATGTGGGAGACTGCTTTTTAATACATGTTCGATATGTTGTGGGGGCACACCGTTATTCTTTGACTGGTCAGCTCTAACTTCGACCTCAGGTCCTATGTCGCAATGTTCATCGTTGTGTGCGCTGTGTCTAATAACCACGGGGATCTCTGTCGAATTCTTATAATTTTCGTACTCGTGAAGAAATTTCTGCAGAGCTTCTTGGTATAAGATTCTTTTCTAATCAGGTGACTTTTCACTCTTTAATAGTGCTAACAATTCGCTTTCCATTCTTTTAAGCCTGCTTTTACAGAGTTCTAGAACCGTGTCTGGACTCTTTGAACTTTGCAATGAAGCATACACCTCGTGTGGAATCACTACCACTTTCTTCATTATATTAATGAAGTTAGTAAAGGCCCCAAAACTGAAAATAAGATGGGTAGGAATGACTCCCCTCTTTGTACAATAATTCATTTTTTCTTCCCCACAGTTTGACTTTAATGAGCGAGTGTACGTATTATTTTCTTGTAACGGCGTAGGCGAGCCTTCTGAGGGGGTTTCATTGGTACATTATATTTTATAACGTTAAGACAGATTTCATAGATACATTTTAAAAAGTCCGAGTCGATATTTTTAACAAACATCTGTTGCAATGCCCAGGGTAATCGATGGTAGATTTTTATTAATTCATGGTATTTCTTTAGCCTCTTTGTCATTCTGGAATATACACCGTTTCAGGCTCGTTTCGGAATATATTCCTTCTTAGAAGCACTCTAAACGTGTTTCGCGGGTGAAACTTCCAAAAACTCCTTACGCTGATTCGGGAACATTTGACTGGCTAATACCCCAATTTGTGACATCTCTACGTTGTGCGAATAAGACTAGATATTGTGTATTTAACGACACATCACGCAAATATCTATTTTTGAAAAATAAATTGATTGATGAAGAATACGCTGATGTTAAGATGGTGGGAGAACACTGTAAATGTCTCGGCAAACGTTTTATCCATTTCCAACATGAGATCGTCAACTACAATGACTGTATGTTCATTTCCCTTTAACGAATTAATGTCATATACACCTTTGTGGAACAAAATATCATCTTGGTGCTAGTTGAACACTGACTGGTACGTCGAATAGCACTACATGATTTTATGCACAAATTTTGAGAACATCTCTCCCCGCGAGGGGGGCGGGGCGAACTTGGAACTAATCGTAGACGTATGATTGAAATAGAGATAAATAATTTTTATGTACGTTCATGATGAGCTTATCGTTCAGTTAGAGATGATTAACTAGCTACTGCTAAGATACATTATGAATAAAAATATAAAAATTATATAAAAAATATAAAAATTGTGATAAAAATCTGATTAGTAACATAATATTCAATGCAAACCGCAATTAGGATGCTCAGATTTGTAGTAACATAAGAATAAAAAAGTGTTAATTTCGAGATTAACCATTTCCTTGAACTGTTACCTTTATAAAAGAAAATTATTCTCAGGGCCAGGTTAAGAGTTTTCGGGATCCTAAGCCATTTTAGATTTTTAGTAGTAGGGGAGGCAAGAGCTAGCGCCGAAGGTGCCGAAATTTTTTCACTTTCATTCTCATCCTTTTGTAACCTAACAATTTCACTGGGATTAACAGTACTTTGATCATCATGCTCTGTAGAACCACTGTCAGTTTGGACATTATTTCTTTTGAAAAAATTATAAAGGTCCATTATTTTTAGTCCTGTGACACCGGAAAATAGTACTCTACAAAGTTACAAATAGAAATAGGAAATATTACTAATCATAACATTAAAGTCCATTATAATGAAATAAAAAATCCAAACAAAATCCACACAAAATTTTGTGTGTGCAGTACACTGTGAAAAATTGTAAATTAAATGAAAACGTTGAAATTAAATTTTAAAATGTGTAAAAAACTGAATACTAAATTTTAAAGATAACATACTTAATGTTTCATTTCATTTATTAGTTACATGTTTGAGACCAAGCGGCCTTCGCACATGATCACACACACACACACACATTCATACACACAAAGTTTTAATCAATACTTAAAATTATAAAAATTGGGAAAGTTCATAAACTAAATATTTAAATGAATGTAAACAAAAATCGATAAACTGCGGTTGCCAGGTGCCATGAAAAATGACAAGGGGGGCGATCGCCCCTGTCGCCCTCCCCTTCGGTACTCCTCTGGATATATTACACGTGGACGGACTCGTGAACCTGAATTTTTCTACAGAATCCATCTCTAACACGTAACACTCCTAAGTGGATCATTTTCAAAATATAATAAAAATTTAGGTGGTGTTCCTTATATTCTAGAGTCTTTCTACAGTTTTTCCTCTTCTTCCACAGAACCGTGAATGACGACGAGGTAGAGCATCATGTCCCCATCATCGATATTACAGACGATCCCGCTGACAGTGTAGTTGTGGTTACAGACTCCATCCCCGCTGGCGAACATACACCAGCGGCACCTGTAGCACCACCACGCTACAATTCAAAGCGGAGGCATGATGAAGAGCCTTCCACGTCAGGAATAAAGCGTGTCAGGAGTGCACCGGTTGTTAGACCCACAGCAATAGAACCTAAACCCTCCACATCTTACGATACAACCTCCACACTCGTTCCTTCCTCAAATAAAGATGTACCCCCATTGTTCCTGTTCAATTCCAGTCGCATCCTCCACAACAGCAGCTCCTTCTCATGCTGTAGAGGATGGCATAACATTCGAGTTGGTGCGCACCACTACCCCCACCCCGGCCCTGACTTGAAATCGGTACATAGTCAGGGTTGATTTTTGGGTAGTAATACCATTCAAACGCTTGGCGGCTGTAGATATAGAATATATATTAGGCCGTATAATGCAGGCCTCTCAAAGTAGTACAGCCTTCAATATGGATAACTTCACAGTAGATATTACCGTGTGTTCCGTGTTACGGGTCATAATGCCACACCTTATACTCTTAACTTCAATTCTCAGGCTATTTACAGACGGCATATAAGCACCGATCGTGGTTGCGGATTTATAGCATTACTCTTGCTCCGTATGTTTACTGTACTAAATGCACGGACCCAAAAAAATTGGTTGCCTGCGGTTGTGCAGCGTGCTCGGAAACTGGCTTCAGATTGCAAGCTTGAGTTTGACTGTAATATGGGTCCTGAAGAGTTGAGAAGGGTGGAGCAGGAAATGAATGTTCGTATAGTTGTATTTGGAATGGATGATCGTCGTAGGACTGTGTGTTTTTAAAAGCAGTGTGAGAGACCGTACAAGACCTCTATCTATTTTAGGGCTATCAGGGTCAACGTATCTCCCCATCCGGAATATAAGGGACCTTTACGCGAGTTATGATGAAAGTCGAAAATATGGAAGGCATCATGATTTGTGTAAGGGGTGTCTCGAGTTTGCGGATGATATAGTGAAACATTGTAAGAATTGCCACATGGCATGTGAACAGTATAAAAGTTCAAAATGTGAACGTCGTGTAGTTGAAGCTGAGAAGAGGGACTGTAATGTGTGTAGACGCACATTTTTCAATAATAACTGTTTTGAGCGTGGCCGGTCGATTCGCCGACGGACGTTTTGCCGACAGACATTTTGCCGACGGACGTTTCGCCGAACGGACGATTCGCCGACGGCTGTTTCGCCGAACGGACGATTCGCCGAACGGACGATTCGCCGAACGGACGATTCGTCGAATGGACTGTCATTAATATTTCTATGACAAAATACACACGTTGCCTATCTTAACCTGGACACTCAATTCAAAAGACAAGAGTGTTTTAGCATTTGATGAACTTATTTTTATATTATATTACATTTCATTTGGAAGACATGAACCCACTTGGGTGAAGAGGTCTATCAAGTTTATTCAAGGTTATTCAGTTGAACTCCAAATCTAAATTCCATAACTCTTTATTCGGAGCTATTGAAGAATAGGGACCCCAGCCTTCTTTAGTTAGGCTTATAAGGTTAACTAACGAAAATATTACAACCTAACCTAACCAATCGTTAGGTTAACTGTACGCCCTTGACGATTGGTTAGGTTAGGTCATGATATTTTCGTTAGTTAGCCTTATAAAGCTAACTAAAGAAGGAAGGCTGGGGTCCCTATTCTTCAATAGCTCCGAATAAAGAGTTATGGAATTTAGATTTGGAGTTCAACTGAATAACC
This sequence comes from Bathynomus jamesi, assembly GCA_023014485.1. Taxonomy (NCBI): domain Eukaryota; kingdom Metazoa; phylum Arthropoda; class Malacostraca; order Isopoda; family Cirolanidae; genus Bathynomus; species Bathynomus jamesi. Next base: position 42,246 of record JAJOZX010016044.1, read on the forward strand.
TTGAATAAACTTGACAGACCCCTTCACCCAAGTGGGTTCATGTCTTCCAAATGAAATGTAATATAATATAAAAATAAGTTCATGAAGTGCTAAAACACTCTTGTCTTTTGAATTGAGTGTCCAGGTTAAGATAGGCAACGTGTATATATATATATATATATATATATATATATATATATATACATATATGTATGTGTATATATATATATATATATATATATACACATATATATAGACATATACACTGTGTATATATGTTTGAATCCTCCGTCTATGGCCCTGGGTGGTTCGAATCGACGGGGGTTCTGGTTGGGAGGCAGCAACGAATATTTCTTCTATAACATTCTAATTCTTTTCTCTCGCTATAGCGTCGACAGTTGTTAATTCTTCTCTTTCTATAATACTCTGATACTTTCTCTGATACTAAAATTATCGACTTTTCATTTATAACTTATCGACTTTACTAAGTTCTTCTGAAGACAGCCCAACTCGAAGGGGAAAATAAAAAGTTTCTCTTACTGTAATTTACTTCTAAAAAATGTACAGGTAGTGGTCTGAATTTACAGGGGTAGAGGTTCGACCTCTTTCGACCATAGCTCAGGGCTGAATCTAAAAAGTTAAGGAGGCAAGGGGCCTCTGCCCCTTCCTCGCAGCGAGACTGCTAACAAGGGAGTCTCGTAGTAGTGACCAAAGAAGAGTGCAGTGATGAAGTGAAGTTAATTTTACAAATACATGTATCATATAAGTCTAAATGTTGGGGGAATGCAGTTGAAGGTTAAATTTCCCCCCTTTTAAACACATGATCAGATGTTTGAAAGATTCTAAATAAAAATTTTAAAAAAATAATAAAAACTAATCGTATTTTTCGCCGTCTACATTTCTGAAGGCGATATCATTTCGTAGTAGTACATAAGTACAATTTAAGTACATTACTGAGTATATTTTAGTTTTGGTTTATTACAATTATGATTGCGATTATGGATTATTTCACATTCGCTTATGATTGTCCATTACAGTTCTATTAAAGTACATTCTTACATTATATATTAAATCATTACATTTAATTACAGTTTCATTGAAGTACATTACGTCGTTTACAATTCTTACAGTGTTTTTATATTTATATATGGTTATAATATATGGTTAATATATATGGTTATTATATATGGTCATTATATATGCTTATTAGTACAACACAAGTACATGGGCACATACGAGATAATTTATATACAACATGTTATAATATGTTATAACATGTTATAAATTTGAAATAAGAGCGAGAGGAGATATTTATCTTAGAAGCGTTTGATTTTGCTGTAATTAGCGAATTCGACCATTTACCTAAGCATTTATGAATAATACGAGAACGTATTTGCGCGTTTTCGAACGAATGCATAAAGTTTTGCATTTCACGAGCAAAATGAATATTTAATAAAATTGACATAGGATAATGGTCAAGATAAGATATGGACGTATGGGGGTCGGGATATGGTCGAATAATAGTTATATTTATACTACATGACATATAAATAATGACTTCTATAGAGTGTACAGTTTTTATTATGATGTTAAAGAATTTTCATACATTGAATACTAGAGATATGATGAAGGGAAATTAATGACGGGAAAATGTGACGTCATATTTATTGAATTTGTACGTATAGTACAAATCATTATTTGGAAGATTTACAAGAATGAATTAGAGACAAAGAGTGGGTACTAATGACTAAGAAGTACAACTACGGGTTCAAATCCTGTTACATGCAATGTGTATGCATAATCTAGGACGAGGGTGAGATGTAAGACAACCATAATTAATTATAATAAATTCTATAACAAATGAAAAATGGAAAATGGATACGACTAAACCACAGAAATGGTAGATCGTAGGGTTGTGACAAACAAAAATAGAAAGCAACAAATAAATTTTTTATCCAAACTCGCGTTAAGCGATTTTGGTTCTTATGTAAAATTGAATATTGATTATTCATTGTTCATTTTTACATTGCTCTCCCCTTTAAAATGATATTTATACAATAATATAATAGGGTACAATTCATACAATAAAATAGAATTAAGAGAATAACATCCTAACTAATTCAAGTTAGATGACGAATTTTTCTTTACATTACAAGTTTTATACAGAACAAGTGAGTTAGGGTGGTTGGGTACAATGCAGATTATCAAATTTTTAACATGACACTTGCTTAGAGGGCTATTATAAAATAAAATATAAAAATTCAAAGATTAAAACTTTAATTTTATGCAAACAGAATAAAAGGATTAGTACGTTAATTTAGACAAACAATTAAGTTAGACAAAGAATGATATTGTTAAATTTTTAACAAAATTTTTTTATTTTTCTGTGGGACGAATTACATACATAATGAATAGTGGGTAAAAGGAAAAAATATAAAGTTTAAAGTTCAGGAATTTTTTAAAGTTACCATGATCGTACAATCTAAAAACTAGTTTTATTGACTATTGTAGGTAAAAAATCGAATTACGTAATGGGTGATGTATAGACCTGTGGTCTAGTGTGTATTTGTGTGTATTAGGTACAAAGTGTGTATCTTATAATTTTGAAGGACAGATTAGCTGAGAGGATTGTTAAATTAACTGAATAAATGCCTGAGCAAAAATTTATATATAGTAAGCAAAAATGCTTAAGACTATAAATAGCATAGTTAGCATTTACACGCAATGAAATAGTTTGTGATATCCAATGATTTTAGCGTAAGGTTTGTGTATATATAGTATATATAGTGTGCATACGTGTGTGTGTGTGTGTGTGTGTGTGTGTGTAAGGGTTATTATTATTATTATTATAAAATCCTTTAAGTTCAAGGTAGTATTTAAGTATTTAATTAAATCAGTTACACGTATTAAGGAAATAAACAAAACGCACTTAGAAGAACTTACAATTGATGAAAGTAAATCTCACGGTTTTAAAATTGAATTTTGACACACAATTAATTAAATTCGACTACGACAATTACTCAGTATTAATCGAATAAAAAAAATAAAAAAATAAAAATTGAAAATAAAAATCAATTATAAACTATAATTAATGAACTAAACATATAATATTATTAAAAATAAAAAAAACACAACCTAAATTGAGGTTATGTTCCATAGTACCAAAGAGGAATTAACCATGGTTGAACCATTTCTCTGTTTGACACGGTTCAACCGGGGTTGGGATGTTACAATAAAATAAAAATTAAAAAAACAAAGTTTGGAGTACTACATTCGGGGGAATTGAGTGACTAAGCTGGGGGTATAAGTCTGAAATTGACAATTACGTCTTTTCGTTTTTGTTTTTTTTTAAAGAAAAGAGATTGCTTGTCACACTACTTAGAACAAAAATTAAAAGAGTTCAAACAAAAAAGGGGGGGACGGCATGTTCCTCCCTATAGTAATTTAAAAAGGAAGTCATTGGACATGATTGATTAATTATTACACTATTACTGTTATCATATAATCATAAAAATCGTTATGAACAATTATAAAAACGATTTTGGGTTGCAAATAATAAAATATGTCATTTTACCTATATATTTATATACGCAACAATGGCATGAAAAGAAAAGACAAATCTGTCAATTTCCTTCTTACAAACCAAAAAAAAGTTAAACTAAAGACGCAAACCGGTCAATTCTGGTTGAATTTAATTCTCTTTTACAACAAAAAAAGAGGTTAAATTAAATTCTTAAATTAAATTTTCTTAAATTAAATTCTCTTAAACTACAAAGAAAAAGTTGAATTCAATTGACTGCATTGAAATGACTTGGGACTTGAAAACTGACTTGGGACTTGAAAACTGACTTGGGACTTGAAAACTGACTGGGGACTTGAAAACTGACTGGGGACTTGAAAACTGACTGGGGACTTGAAAACTGACTTGAAACTGACTTGAAACTGACTTAAAACTTGAAACTGACTTGAAACTTGAAACTGACTGAGACTTGAAACTGACTGAGACTTGAAACTGACTGAGACTTGAAACTGACTGAGACTTGAAACTGACTGAGACTGGAAATTGAAACTGACTTGCAACTGACTTGAAACTGAAACTGTCTGACTTGAAATCTATCAAGTATCTTTAAACTGAAACTGTCTAACTTGAATTCTGTCAAGTATCTTCAAACTGAACGGACTGAAATTGACTGCATTTGAACTCTATCAAGTGGAGTCTACTGAAAATGAAACTGACTTGCACTTGAACTGCTATCAAATGAAGACTATTAATCTCTGGGGTTTGGTTGTCCCTCTTGGTTACAACCAACTGAAACTGTCTGAAAACTGAAAATGCACTTGAACTGCTATCAAGTGAAATCTATTATTCTCTGGGTTTGGTTGTCCCTCTTGGTGCAACCGACTGAAACTGTCTGAAAACTTTTTTGCAACTTATTTGCAACTAAAACTGACTTGAAACTACTTCAAGTATCTCTAAAAAATCTCTGGGATTTGGTTGTCCCTCTTGGATGCAACCAACTGAAACTGAAAACTGATTTGCAACTTATTTGCAACTAAAACTGACTTGAAACTACTTCAAGTATCTCTATAAATCTCTGGGGTTTGGTTGTTCCTCTTGGATGCAACCAACTGAAACTGAAAACTGATTTGCAACTTATTTGCAACTAAAACTGACTTGAAACTACTTCAAGTATCTCTCTAAATCTATAAACTCTCTATAAACCCTCTCTTTCTTAATTTGCAAGTCAATTCAATTCAATAATTTGAAAAAAATTTTAAACAAAAATAAAAAATGTAAACATTTCACTCGAATGTACGCGAAGGTATGGTACTATTATGTTTGGTACATAAAATAAAATTATTCTATACTAACTATAATACTATAATAGTGAAAATAACTGAAATTAATTCTGTGACATTAATTCTGTGACAATAATTCTGTGACATTAATTCTGTGACATTAATTCTGTGACATTTAACTTCTGTGACATTTAACTTCTGTGACAATTTTACTTCTGTGATATTTAACTTCTGTGACATTTAACTGTGACAATTAACTTCTGTGACAATTAACTTCTGTGACAATTAACTTCTGTGACTTTTAACTCTGTGAAAATTACTGTTTCACTAAAAAAATGTAACACTGGTGTCTGAAATGTTCACTGTGTTTCTTGTAAATTCTGGCTTGATACTCATTATTAACTGTTAATATTACTGACTTTTCAAATGTTTACAAATTTCTTAAAAAAAAACAACTCTGTACTAAACAAAATTTCTACGGCGAAATCCTTAGAGACGTGTCCTGAAGGCGTGTCTTGCTGGCTACTTCTTGGATGAAAACTAAGCGTGGAAAACTTGGAGTCGTGACACACCGGTTCAAGGGTGGATGTTACGAACTAGAAGTCGTGACACGCCGGTCAAATGGTGGGTCGCCACTTGTTAAACTCTTGGCTACAGACTCGCCAGACTTTTATGCCAATATCTTCTATGTGCTTGGGTCGTCAGTTTCTTATCCTGGGCAAAGGGTCGCCAATTTTATAAGATCCTCGCAGGGTCGCCACTTTGAATCCTCCGTCTATGGCCCTGGGTGGTTCGAATCGAAGGGAGTTCTGGTTGGGAGGCAGCAACGGATATTTCTTCTATAACATTCTAATTCTTTTCTCTCGCTATAGGGTCAACAGTTGTTAATTCTTCTCTTTCTATAAAACTCTGATACTTTCTCTGATACTAAAATTATCGACTTTTCTTTTATAATTTATCGACTTTACTGACTAAGTTCTTCTGAAGACAGCCCAACTCGAAGGGGAAAATAAAAAGTTTCTCTTACTGTAATTTACTTCTAAAAAATGTACAGGTAGTGGTCTGAATTTACAGGGGTACAGGTTCGAGCTCCTTCGACCATAGCTCAGGCCGGAAGCTAAAAAGTTAAGGAGGCAAGGGGACTCTGCCCCTTCCTCGCATCGAGGCTGCTAACAAGGGAGTCTCGTAGTAGTGACCAAAGAAGAGCGCAGTAATGAAGTGAAGTTAATTTTACAAATACATGTATCATATAAGTCTAAATTTTGGGGGAATGCATATATATATATACATATATATATATACACAGTATATATACATACATATATACACAGTATATATATATACACACACACACACAGTATATATATATATATATATATATATATATATATATAGAGTGTATATATATATATATAATACACACACAGAGTGTATATATATATATATATATACACACACACAGTGTGTATATATACACACACAGTATATATATATATATATATATATATATATATATATATATACACACAGTATGTATATATATATACACAGAATATATATATTATTATGTAAAGAACGACGCATGTATAGAAGAACGTTCCGCACAAGATGAGGAGGGAGAACGAACAAATGAAAACTGAGGTAACCACCCGGGAATCGAACCCGGGATCTTCCGATTGCCGGTCAGATATGCTATCCACTACACCATGGGCCTCGATTGATCAGAAGTCGTAATTCTCCTACATACGAGCAGAAACCAATGCCCTGAGGGGGCACCTCCCACATGCCGCACATATATACATTTTAACGGCAAACAACACACAGTATAATGAATGTAAAGAACGACGCTTGTGTAGAAGAACGTTCCGCACAAGATGAGGAGGGAGAACGAACAAATGAAAACTGAGGTAACCACCCGGGAATCGAACCCGGGATCTTCCGATTGCCGGTCAGATATGCTATCCACTACACCATGGGCCTCGATTGATCAGAAGTCGTAATTCTCCTACATACGAGCAGAAACCAATGCCCTGAGGGGGCACCTCCCACATGCCGCACATATATACATTTTAACGGCAAACAACACACAGTATAATGAATGTAAAGAACGACGCTTGTGTAGAAGAACGTTCCGCACAAGATGAGGAGGGAGAACGAACAAATGAAAAATGAGGTAACCACCCCGGAATCGAACTCGGGAACTTCCGATTGCTAGTCAGATATGCTATCCACTACACCATGGGCCTCGATTAATCAGAAGTCGTAATTCTCCTACATACGAGCAGAAACCATTGCCCTGAGGGGGCACCTTCGCATGCCGTACCTACATATACATTTTAACTGCAAACAACACAGAGTATAATTAATGTAAAGAACGACACTTGTGTAGAAGAACGTTCCGCACAAGATGAGGAGGGAGAATGAACAAATGAAAAATGAGGTAACCACGTTCTTCTATACAAGCGTCGTTGTTTACATTAATTATACTGTGTGTTGTTTGCAGGTAAAATGTGTATATATATATATATATATATATATATATATATATACACGGTGTGTATATATATATATATATATACACAGGGTGTACATAAAGTCAGGATCTATTTTTGTGAAATAATTATTTTTTTCTATTTTTCTTTTCAGAAGCCCTTAGAATGAATACAGAAGAGCGTGTGGCAATAGTAATTTGGCGAATCGAGGGAAAGAAATACAATGACATCAGAGAGAAGTTTAGGAGATTTCATAAGCCGGGGCCAATAGACAAGACAATACGAAAATTGGTGAACAAATTTAAACGAACGGGATCTGTAAATGATGAAGCAAGATCAGGACGACCGTGTATGTCAGATCTTACCGTGAATGCAGTACGCGGAATTATCACTGAGGAGCCACGTACGTCCGTTCGTGCTGCATCACACAGACTCGGCCTCCCGACGTCATCTGTGCACAAAATTCTGAAAGTTAATTTGCAGAAGAAAAGCTATCATTTGCAGGTTTTACATGATTTACATGAGGAAGATTTCCCTCGACGAAGTGCTGTGTGTGCTGATCTCGTAGAACAAATCTGGAGTGATAATTTAATGGACAACATTCTCTTTAGTGATGAAGCCACTTTCCATACGTGTGGAAAAGTAAATCGCCATAACTGTCGAATTTGGGCAGATGAAAGACCGAATGATTTCGTCCAAAATTGGGAGAGAGACTCACCTAAAGTTAATGTCTCGATGGGTTTAACAAAATCTAAGGTTTATGGTCCTTTTTTCTTTGCTGAAGCTACAGTTACGGGGCTTATTTATCTGGACATGTTGCAGTAATTCCTTGAACCTCAGCTGATTGGGGATAGAATTGTTAGTACCCTCGTCTATCAACATGAAGGTGCTCCTTGTCACTATGCCAAAATTGTTCAGGATTATGTAAATGGACGTTTTCCAAATCGCTGGATCGGACGCGGAAGCAACAGACCTTGGCCAGCGAGATCACCAGATTTAACCCCTTTAGATTTCTTTGATGGGGCTTTATCAAATCGCACGTCTATCAGAACGAAGATTACGAGTCTTGAAAACTTACGTACACGTATTCGAACTGCTGCAGATAACATAACCCCGCAAATGCTCCAGAATGTGTTTAGAAATGCTGCGGAACGATTTGAGCTGTGCAGGGATACTGATGGGCGTCACGTCGAATCCTACTCTTAATTATTTAATAAATGTTACCACTTTATCATTTTATGATTGAATTCCATATAATTTCCAAGTGCTTCACAAAAATAGATCCTGACTTTATGTACACCCTGTATATATATATATATATATATATATATATATATATATAGAGTGTATATAATTATATATATATATATATATATATATATATATATATATATATATATATAGAGAGAGAGAGAGAGAGAGAAGAGAGAGAGAGTATATATATAGAGGGTCTGTCAAAAAAAACTAAGCCAAATTCAAACCTTTATTAAAACAAAACCATTTATCTAATTAAGTTGAATTTTTTACACAATAAAGTATAGGTAATCACCTATTATCCTGTAAATTTTTATGACATCTTCAGAATTGTTAATTTTATTAATAATTAACTAAAAAGTGAGATTCTCCTACTTAACATGAAAATTTTTTTTTTACGATATACTGTAGATAATTTTTAGTTTAATAAAATTAAAAGAACTGTTCAATATGATTCCCTTGCATTTCTATCACTTTTTTTAATCTTGGTCTGAATTCGTCTATTGCTCGATTTATTTGCTCTTAGGGGAACTCTGCCCATTTTGCGATAATCAACTCACGCAAATGATTGACATCCCTTATTCTGTTCCTATACACTCTCTCTGCCAAGTTTTCCCTTATTCCGTAGTCTACAGTGTTTAGGTAAGGGCTGTTAGGTGGCCAATTATTCGGTTCCAGAAATTCAGGCACATTCTTTTTCAAATATTCGATGGTTGTTTTGGCAGTATGTGATGTTGCACCATCTTGTTGAAAAATAAAGTAACCTTGACTAGCCAAGTTTCTCATTTCTGGAAGCATTTTCTCAAGCAGGGTATTTCAATAATATTGAGCATTAATTTTCACTCCTGGCTCAATAAAAAATATTGAAATTTTTCCCAACTTGGACACTCCAACAGAAACCATGACGCTAGAAGAAAAGTGACTCCTTGTTGCGTACAGTCTTTCATCTTGGATTTCATTTTTCTTCGCAACATCAGAATAAACCCGGTCATTCTGTGAGTTTCTTGGTGGCTCTACCGTAAAACGTTTTAAATATGTAAAAAATGTCTTGGAAAGTTTATCTTCAGTTATTATACGTAAAATACGTTTGGATTTCTCAACTCTTTTCTGACAGTTTACTTCTGACAATCTTTGTCCATGCACTCTTTTAAATGATTTAAATTGCAGATCAGATTTAATAATCCTTCTTACGCTTGATTCTGATATTTCTAGTTCTTTTGATATTTGAGCAGGTGTCATGTGGTTACCAGGTCGATCCTCTTGACTAAGGATACGTTCCTCCACTTTCTGAATATGTTCATCTACTCTAACTGATTTTGGTCGCCCACTACCAACCTTCCTTTCAATGCTTCCTGTTTCATCGATAGTTCTCAATAAGTAATCTAAACCTGATCTAGTCCATCCTTTATAATCGAATTCAGAAAGTAATTTCCTTGCACTATAACCTTTTTCAACTCTATAATGCTTTATAGGCTTTATATGGCATATTTAGAGGTATTCACGAAAATTTTTAAATCTACAGTAAACAAATTCTGAAAAGGAGAAAAAAGAAGATATTACATAATGAGTAAAACTGAAATTTTCGCAAATCTGTAGAAATAACCGCATAATTCCTAAAATATTTAAAATAAAGTTATAAAATTATCACAGATTATTTATGTCTTTTATTTATTTAGTGGAAAAAAATATTTGAAATCTCAATCAAATTGTGCATTTTATAGAGATTTCAAATTGGCTTAGTTTTTTTGACAGACCCTGTATATATAGATATAGTGTATATATATATATATATATATATATATATATATATATATATATAACGTAAAGAACGACGCTTTGTATAGGAGAATTATCCGCGCAAGATGAGAGCGAAAGAACGAAACAAATGAAACAATGAGGTACCCACCCGGGAATCGAACCCGGGGTCTTCCGATTGCCGGTCAGATATGATAACCACTACACCACAGGCCTCACCCAAACAAATGCCGTAATTCTGACCGGCAATCGGAAGACCCCGGGTTCGATTCCCTGGTGGGTACCTCATTTTTTCATTTGTTTCGTTCTTTCGCTCTCATCTTGCGCGGATAATTCTCCTATACAAAGCGTCGTTCTTTACGTTAATTATACTGCGTGTTTGCAGTTATAATGTATATATATATATATATATATATAGTGTGTGTGTATATATAGAGTGTATATATATATATATATATATATATATATATATATGGGAATGAACTCAGAATGGTCCCCTGAGTTTTTTATGATACACAAAGACCGTGCATGGAACAATGAACTCTTCTGGGATAATTAAATCCACTATAGTCCGAATAAGTAATGGTAAATGACAAATACCATAGTTTTTCTTTTTCATGATGCTAGCCCGACGTGGGCAACGGGTCACTCGCAAAGAGGTCCCATAAATATAGCTTCCCTCACCAGCTATCTGCAAAGCAGACAGGATCCAGCTTTGGGACATGGATCTAGAGTTTAAAGCAGCCTAGCCCTGCTACATATAGAACCTCAATATAAGCAAAAGACTTGCTGCCTTCACGTCAGATTGAATACATCAAAGAAAAAGGGGTAACTATTATATTTTTAGCCAAAAACCAAAACTTAAACCTCAACTGGCAGATTTGAGCGTCCACTTTTCAAGGCACATAACATGTCCATTTCAAGATGGGAATTTAATTATCCCAGAAGAGTTCCTTGTTCCATGCATGGTCTGTGTGTATCTATATATATATATATATATATATATATATATATATATATATATATATAGAGTGTGTATATATATATATATATATATATATATAACTTGGTTGAATGGTTTGTTCTTAGGGAAGCGTAACTTAGCGAGGAATAGGAGGACGAAAAGATGGTACATGTTTATTAACAGACGTTTCGGAAAAATTCAATTTCCATCATCAGTGCTAAAAATTTTAAAACAAGTAAAAATAAATAAGTATAATAAATAAACGAACAACAAATTAAAATGGCGCAACAATTAGCGAGAATCAAAAACAAGTTGCAATGTGTATTAAATTAAAAAATTAAAAGTTAAATGATATAAAGAATAAAAGTATGGATAATAAGTAAAATATAAAATGGTTTAGGTAGAACAGAATTGTAAAATTACTTACAATTAGCGAAAATTAAAAGCAAGTTACAATGTGTATTAAATTAAAAGATTAAAAGTTAAATGATATAAAGTATAAAAGTATGGATGAAAAGTAAAATATAAAATGGTTTAAGTGAAACAGAATTGTAAAATTTCTTACCAGATTGTAATGAGACTAATTATACAGAAGGGTGGGAATGGTTGCCTGTTGAAAGAATTCCATTGGGACGATGGAGCCGGGCGGAGTGATAGTGGATTTCTTTTGAAAGTTTATTTGGCAATGTTTAAATTGAAAGCGTAACTGTAATCGTTAAGGGTTGGCTGGATACTAAGGATGTAAAGGGACTCAAGTATGCGGAGGTCGATTAGTTGGTTGGCTGAGTTGATAATTTTGAAATTGGAGGAAAGTAACGGGTGGTTGTGGAGGTGGCAGTGATCCCTTATTGCAGATTTGGAGGGTTTGTTCAGGGGCTGTGAAGTTCTTGTAGAAATCCCACGATGCTCGTCCACTCTTGTTTGATATTGGCGGATGGTACTGCCAATATAGTTCGCTTTGCAGCGAACACAATTAAAAGCGTAGATAGTGGACGAAGCAAGTGGCTGGGGTGTTTTTTCTTTATGGTTGAGGTAGGATTTGATACTATTGTTGTTGGTAAAAGCGAAATGAAATTTAATTTGGGGGTAAAGCGGCGTGAGTAAGAGACGGAGTTCTGAAAGTATTTTGGGGCTAATATGGTCATAATAAGGGAATGAAAAATATTGTACGCCTTTTTTAACAGTAGGAATTTTAAGGGGGGGTTGATAAATATTATTAAGAAAATTTCTGGTTAAAGACTGTAACAGATGTTTTGGGAAAGAGTTATTAATGCTGAAGTTAAGAATTAACTCTATTTCATGGTGAAAAGATAAGTACGAGGAGCAAAGATGGTAGGCACGGTGGATTAAAATTTTAATACTGTTTATTTTATATAGCAAAGGGATGTGGCTTAGGAAATTAGTACCCAGGCCTGTGTACGTGGGTTTTCGATATATAGAAGTGCTAAATTTGTTGTTTTGTTTAGTTATTGTAATATCTAGGAAGGGAAGGGTGTTGTTGGATTCGTTTTCTTTGGTGAACTTAATATTTTTATGTTGGGAATTAAGGTAGTTAAGAAAAAGGGGGGTGTGGTTGGCATTGTGAAAAAGGAGAAAGGTGTCATCAACGTATCTTTTATATAGGCGTGGTTTATAATGAGTGGGGCAATGAAGTAGCCAGTTATTTTCGTGATGGCTGAGGAAGATGTTCGCTAAAGTGGCACTTAAGGGGGATCCCATAGCTAATGAGTCGGTTTGTTGATAAAGTTGTTGGTTAAAGAAAAAATAGGTGCCTGAGGCGGCGAGCGTAAGCAGTTTGGTAAATTCATGTTTTGTCAGATTCAAAACTGTATTCGGATTGTTGGCGAAAAGGCTATTAATACAGATATCGATGGCTTCTTTAATTGGAACGTTGGTGTAGAGAGATACTATATCGAAACTGTGCATATGAAGGTTATTTGAGTTATTTATGGTCCATATTTCTTTAGCGAATTCGTAGGAGTTGGTGACGGAATATTCGTTTTGGGTTAGGGGGGTTAACGTGGGAATTAGGAATTTTGCTAGTTTGTAATTGTGGGTAGTATAGGCCATCGGTTTAAATTAAACAAATATAAACCTAGCCAACTTCCGTCTAAATTAAACAAATTTAAATCTACCCGACTTCAGTCCAAATTAAACAAATTTAAATCGACCCTACTTCAGTCTAAATTAAATAAATTCAAACATAACCGTCTTCAGTCTAAATTAAACAAATTTAAACCTACCCGAATTCAGTCTAAATTAAACAAATTTAAACCTACCCGACTTCAGTCTAAATTAAACAAATTTAAACCAACCCGACTTGAGTCTAATTTAAGCAAATTTAAACCTACCCGATTTCAGTCTAAATTAAATAAATTTAAACTGACCCGACTTCAGTCTAAATTAAATAAATTTAAACCTACCCGACTTCAGACTAAATTAAATAAATTTAAACCTACCCGACTTCAATCTAAATTAATCAAATTTAAACCTACCTGAATTCAGTCTAAATTAAACAAATTTAAACCGACCCGACTTCAGTCTAAATTAGATAAATTTGAACCTACCCGACTTCAGTCTAAATTACACATATTTGAACCTACCCGACTTCAGTCTAAATTCAACAAATTTAAATCTACCCAACTTCCTTCTAAATTAAACAAATATAAATGTACCCAATTTCATTCTAAACTAAACAAATTTAAATCTACCCAAATTCGGTCTAAATTAAACAAATTTAAACCAGACCGACTTCAGACTAATTTAAACAAATTTAAACCTACCCGATTTCAGTCTAAATTAAGCAAATTTAAACCTACCCGACTTCAGTCAAAATTAAACAAATTAGAACCTACCCGACTTCAATCTAAATTAAACAAATTTGAACCTACCTTACTTGAGTCTAAATTAAACAAATTTAAACCTACCCGATTTCAGGCTAAATTAAACCTAACCGACTTCAGTCTAAATTAAACAAATTTAACCTACCCGACTTCAGTCTAAATTAAACAAATTTAAACCAACCCGACTTGAGTTTAAAGTAAGCAAATTTAAACCTACCCGACTTCACTCTAAATTAAACAAATTTAAATCTACCCAACTTCACTCTAAATTAAACAAATTTAAACCTACCCGACTTCACTTTAAATTAAACAAATTTAAACCTACCCTTCTTCAGTCTAAATTAAACAAATTTAAACATACCCGACTTCATTATAAATTAAAAAATTTAAACCTACCCGACTTCAGTCTAAATTAAACAAATATAAATCTACCCAAGTTCAGTCTAAACTAAACAAATTTGAATCTACCCAAATTCAGTCTAAACTAAGCAAATTTAAATCCAACCAAATTCACTCTAAATTAAACAAATTTGAACCAACCCGACTTCATTCTAAATTAAACAAATTTAAACCTACCCGATTTCAGTCTAATTTAAACAAATTTAATCCTACCCGACTTCAGTCTAAATGTAACATCTTTGAACCTACCCGACTTCTGTCTAAATTAAACAAATTTGAATCTACCCGACTTCAGTCTAAATTAAACAAATTTAAATCTACCCGATTTCAGTCTAAATTCAACAAATTTAAACATACCGATTTCAGTCTAAATTAAACAAATTTAAACCTACCCGACATCGGTTTAAATTAAACAAATATAAACCTAGCCAACTTCCGTCTAAATTAAACAAATTTAAATCTACCCGACTTCAGTCCAAATTAAACAAATTTAAATCGACCCAACTTCAGTCTAAATTAAATAAATTCAAACATACCCGTCTTCAGTCTAAATTAAACAAATTTAAACCTACCCGAATTCAGTCTAAATTAAACAAATTTAAACCTACCCGACTTCAGTCTAAATTAAACAAATTTAAACCAACCCGACTTGAGTCTAATTTAAGCAAATTTAAACCTACCCGATTTCAGTCTAAATTAAATAAATTTAAACTGACCCGACTTCAGTCTAAATTAAATAAATTTAAACCTACCCGACTTCAGACTAAATTAAATAAATTTAAACCTACCCGACTTCAATCTAAATTAATCAAATTTAAACCTACCTGAATTCAGTCTAAATTAAACAAATTTAAACCTACCCGACTGTAGTCTAAATTAAAGAAATTTAAACTTACCCGACTTCAGTCTAAATTAAACAAATTTAAACCTACTCGACTACAGTCTAAATTAAACAAATTTAAACCTACCCGACTTCGGTTTAAATTAAACAAATATAAACCTAGCCAACTTCCGTCTAAATTAAACAAATTTAAATCTACCCGACTTCAGTCCAAATTAAACAAATTTAAATCTACCCGAATTCTGTCGAAATTAAATTAATTTAAACATACCCGACTTCAGTCTAAATTAAATAAATTTAAACCTACCCGACTTCAGACTAAATTAAATAAATTTAAACCTACCCGACTTCAATCTAAATTAAAAAATTTAAACCTACCTGAATTCAGTCGAAATTAAACAAATTTAAACCTACCCGACTTAAGTCTAAATTAAACAAATTTAAACCTACCCGACTTGAATCTAAATTAAGCAAATTTAAACCTACCCGACTTCAGTCTAAATTAAATAAATTTAAACCTACCCGACTTCGGTTTAAATTCAACAAATATAAACGTAGCCAACTTCCGTCTAAATTAAACAAATTTTAATCTACCCGACTTCAGTCTAAATTAAACAAATTTAAACCTACTCGAATTCATTCTAAATTAAACAAATTTAAACCTACCCGACTTCAGTCTAAATTAAACAAATTTAAACCTACTCGACTTCATTCTAAATTAAACAAATTTAAACCTACCCGACTTCTGTCTAAATTAAACAAATTTAAACATACCCGACTACAGTCTAAACTAAACAATTTTAAATCTACCCGACTTGAGTCTAAATTAAAAAAATTTAAACTAACCCGACGTCAGTCTAAATTAAGTAAATTTAAAAAAACCCGACTTCAGTCTAAATTAAGCTAATTTAACCCAACCCTTCTGTCTAAATTAAATGAATTTAAACCTACCCACTTTCAGTCTAAATTAAATGAATTTAAAGGTACCCGACTTCAGTCTAAATTAAATAAATTTAAACCTACCCAACTTCAGTCGAAATTAAACAAATTTAAACCTACCAGACTTCAGTCTAAATTAACAAATTTAAATCTACCCGACTTCAGTCTAAATTAAACAAATTTAAATCTACCCGACTTCTGTCTAAATTAAACAAATTTAAATCTACCCAACTTCACTCTAAATTAAAAAAATTTAAATCTACCAGACTTCAGTCTAAATTAAACAAATTTAAATCTAACCTACTTCAGTCTAAATTAAACAAATTTAAATCTACCCGACTTCACTCTAAATTAAACAAATTTAAATCTACACGACTTCACTCTAAACTAAACAAATTTAAATCTACCCAACTTCAGTCCAAATTAAACAAATTTAAACCTACCCGACTTCACTCTAAATTAAACAATTTTAAACCTACCCGACTTCACTCTAAATTAAACAAATTTAAATCTACCTGACTTCAGTCTAAATTAAAAAAATTTAAATCTACCCGACTTCAGTCTAAATTAAACAAATTTAAATCTACCCAACTTCAGTCTAAATTAAACAAATTTAAACGTACCCGACTACAGTCTAAATTAAACAATTTTAAATCTATCCGACTTCAGTCTAAATTAAATAAATTAAAAGAACCCGACTTCAGTCTAAATTAAACAAATTTAAACCTACTCGACTTCATTCTAAATTAAACAAATTTAAACGTACCCGACTTCAGTCTAAATTAGATAAATTTGAACCTACCCGACTTCAGTCTAAATTACACATATTTGAACCTACCCGACTTCAGTCTAAATTCAACAAATTTAAATCTACCCAACTTCCTTCTAAATTAAACAAATATAAATGTACCCAATTTCATTCTAAACTAAACAAATTTAAATCTACACAAATTCGGTCTAAATTAAACAAATTTAAACCAATCCGACTTCAGTCTAATTTAAACAAATTTGAACCTACGCGATTTCTGTCTAAATTAAGCAAATTTAAACCTACCCGACTTCAGTCTAAATTAAACAATTTTGAACCTAACCGACTTCAGTCTAAATTAAACAAATTTAAACCAACCCGACTTTAGTCTAATTTAAACAAATTTAAACCTACCCGATTTCAGTCTAAATTAAGCAAATTTAAACCTACTCGACTTCAGTCAAAATTAAACAAATTAGAACCTACCCGACTTGAATCTAAATTAAACAAATTTGAACCTACCTTACTTGAGTCTAAATTAAACAAATTTAAACATACCCGATTTCAGGCTAAATTAAACCTAACCAACTTCAGTCTAAATTAAACAAATTTAAACCTACCCGACTTCAGTCTAAATTAAACAAATTTAAAACAATCCGACTTGAGTTTAAAGTAAGCAAATTTAAACCTACCCGACTTCAGTCTAAATTAAATAAATTTAAACTTACCCGACTTAAGTCTAAATTATATAAATTTAAACCTACCCGACCTCAGTCTAAATTAAATAAATTTAAACCTACCCGAATTCAATATAAATTAAACAAATTTAAACCTACCAGAATTCATTCAAAATTAAACAAATTTAAACCTACCCGAGTGTAGTCTAAATTAAACAAATTTAAACCTACCCGATTTCAGTCTAGATTAGACAAATTTAAACCTACCCGACTTCAGTCTAAGTTACACAAATTTGAACCTACCCGACTTGAGTCTAAATTAAACAAATTTAAACTTACCCAACTTCAGTCTAAATTAAACAAATTTAAACCTACCCGACTTCAGTCTAAATTAAACAAATTTAAACGAACCCGACTACATTCTAAATTAAACAATTTTAAATCTACCCGACTTCAGTCTAAATTAAATAAATTTAAACGAACCCGACTTCAGTCTAAATTAAGCAAATTTAACCCAACCCTTCAGTCTAAATTAAATGAATTTAAACCTACCCACCTTCAGTCTAAATTAAATAAATTTAAGGACCACTTCAGTCTAAATTAAACAAATTTAATTCTACCCGACTTCAGTGTAAATTAAACCAATTAAATCTACCCGACTTCACTCTAAATTAAACAAATTAAATCTACCCAACTTCACTCTAAATTAAACAAATTTAAACCTACCCGACTTCACTTTAAATTAAACAAATTTAAACCTACCCTTCTTCAGTCTAAATTAAACAAATTTAAACATACCCGACTTCCTTCTAAATTAAAAAAATTTAAACCTACCCGACTTCTGTCTAAATTAAACAAATATAAATCTACCCAAGTTCAGTCTAAACTAAACAAATTTAAATCTACCAAAATTCAGTCTAAACTAAACAAATTTCAATCCTACCAAATTCACTCTAAATTAAACAAATTTAAACCTACCCGATTTCAGTCTAATTTAAACAAATTTAATCCTACCTGACTTCAGTCTAAATGTAACATCTTTGAACCTACCCGACTTCTGTCTAAATTAAACAAATTTGAATCTACCCGACTTCAGTCTAAATTAAACAAATTTAAACCTACCCGATTTCAGTCTAAATTCAACAAATTTAAACATACCCGATTTCAGTCTAAACTAAACAAATTTAAACCTACCCGACATCGGTTTAAATTAAACAAATATAAACCTAGCCAACTTCCGTCTAAATTAAACAAATTTAAATCTACCCGACTTCAGTCCAAATTAAACAAATTTAAATCGACCC
The DNA here is from genome assembly GCA_023014485.1 of Bathynomus jamesi. Lineage (NCBI taxonomy): Eukaryota > Metazoa > Arthropoda > Malacostraca > Isopoda > Cirolanidae > Bathynomus > Bathynomus jamesi. The sequence continues at coordinate 61,241 of JAJOZX010016044.1, forward strand.
GACTTCAGTCTAAATTAAATAAATTCAAACATACCGACTTCAGTCTAAATTAAACAAATTTAAACCTACCCGAATTCATCTAAATTAAACAAATTTAAACCTACCCGACTTCAGTCTAAATTAAACAAATTTAAACCAACCCGACTTGAGTCTAAATTAAGCAAATTTAAACCTACCCGATTTCAGTCTAAATTAAATAAATTTAAACAGACCCGACTTCAGTCTAAATTAAATAAATTTAAACCTACCCGACTTCAGACTAAATTAAATAAATTTAAACCTACCCGACTTCAATCTAAATTAATCAAATTTAAACCTACCTGAATTCAGTCTAATTAAACAAATTTAAACCAACCCGAATTGAGTCTAAATTAAGGAAATTTAAACCTACCCGATTTCAGTCTAAATTAAATAAATTTAAACTGACCGACTTCAGTCTAAATTAAATAAATTTAAACTTACCCGACTTCAGTCTAAATTAAACAAATTTGGACTGAAGTCGGGTAGATTTAAATTTGTTTAATTTAGACGGTGTTTAATTTAGTCTGAAGTCGAGTAGATTTGAATTTATTTAATTTAGACTGAAATCGAGTAGATTTAAATTTGTCTAATTTAGACTGAAGTCGGGTAGATTTAAATGGTCTAATTTCGACTGAATTCGGGTAGATTTAAATTTTTCTAATTTAGACTGAAATCGGGTAGATTTAAATTTGTCTAGTTTAGACTGAAGTTTGATAGATTTAAATTTGTCTTATTTAGACTGAAGTCGGGTGGTTTAAATTTGTTTAATTTAGATGGAATTCGGATAGGTTTAAATTTGTTTAATTTTGACTTAAGTCGTGTAAGTTCAAATTGTTCAATTTAGACTAAAGTCCGATAGTTGAAATTTGTTTAATTTAGACTGAAGTCGGTTAGAGTTAAATTTGTTAATTTAGACTGAAGTTGGGTAGATTTAAATTTGTTTAATTTAGGCTGATTCGAGTAGATTGAAATTTGTTAATTTAGACTGTAGTCAGTTAGATTTAAATATGTTTAATGTAGACTGAAGTCGGGTAGATTTAAATTTGTTTAATTTAGTCTGAAGTCGAGTAGATTTGAATTTGTCTAATTTAGACTGAAGTCGGTTGGATTTAAATTGGTGTAATTTAGACCGAAGATGGCTAGGTTTAAATTTGTTTAATTTATACTGACGTTCGGTAGTTTTAAATTTGTTTAATTTAGACTGAAGTCTGGTAGGTTTAAATTTGTTTAATTTAGAATGAAGTTTGGTAGGTTTAAATTTGTTTAATTTAGATTGAAGTCGGGTAGATTCAAATGTGTTTTTTTTAGACTGAAGTCGAGTAGATTTAAATTTGTTTAATTTAGACTGAAGTCGAGTAGATTTAAATTGGTCTAATTTCGTCTGAATTCGGGTAGATTTAAATTTGTCTAATTTTGACTGTTGTCGGTTAGATTTATATTTGACTAATTTAGACTGAAGTTAGGTAGATTTAAATTTGTCTAATTTAGACTGAAGTCGGGTTGATTTAAATTTGTTTAATTTAGACTGATGTCGGGTAGGTTTAAATTTGTCTAATTTTGACTTAAGTCGTGTAAGTTCAAATTTTTTTAATTTAGACTACAGCCGATACGTTCAAATTTTTAATTTAGACTCAAGTCGGATAGGTTTCAATATGTTTAGTTAGAATGAAGTCGGGCAGGTTTGAATTTGTTTAATTTAGACTGAATTCGGGTAGATTTAAATATGTTTAATTTAGACTGAAGTCGGGTAGGTTTAAATTTGTTTAATTTAGACTGAAGTCGGGTAGGTTTAAATTTGTTTAATTTAGACTGAATTCAGGTAGGTTTAAATTTGTTTAATTTAGAATGAAGTCCTGTAGGTTTAAATTTGTTTAATTTAGAATGAAGTCGGGTAGGTTTAAATTTGTTTAATTTAGACTGAAGTCGGGTAGGTTTAAATTTGTTTAATTTAAACTGAAATCGGGCAGATTCGAATTTGTTTAATTTAGACTGAATTCGGGTAGATTTAAATTTATTTAATTTAGACTGAAATCGGTTTGGTTTAAATTTATTTACTTTAGACTGAAGGGTTGTTTTAAATTTGCTTAATTTAGAGTCAGGTCGGGTTGATTTAAATTTGGTTAATTTAGACTGAAGTTGGGTAGGTTTAAATTTGTTTAATTTACACTGAAGTCGGGTAGGATTAAATTTGTTTAATTTAGACTGAAGTTGGAAAGGTTTAAATTTGTTTAATTTACACTGAAGTCAGGTAGGTTTAAATTTGTTTAATTTAGACTGAAATCTGGTAGGTTTACATTTTTTTTTATTTAGACTGAATTCGGGGAAGTTTAAATTTGTTTAATTTATACTGAAGTCGGGCAGGTTTAAATTTGTTTAATTTAGACTGAAATCGGGTAGATTCAAATATGTTTTATTTAGACTGAAGTCGGGTAGTTTTAAATTTGTTTAATTTAGACTAAAGTCGAGTAGATTTAAATTGGTCTAATTTCGACTGATGTCGGTTAGATTTATATTTGACTTATTTAGACTGAAGTTAGGAAAATTTAAATTTGTCTAATTTAGACTGAAGTCCGGTAGGTTTAAATTTGTTTAATTTAGAATGAAGTCGGGTAGGTTTAAATTTGTTTAATTTAGACTCAATTCGGGTAGGTTCAAATATGTTTAATTTAGACTGAAGTAGTGTAGGTTCATATATGTTTAATTTAGACTAAAGTCGGGTAGGTTTAAATTTGTTTAATTTAGACCGAAGTCGGGTAGGTTTAAATTTGTTTAATTTAGACTCAATTCGGGAACGTTCAAATATGTTTAATTTAGACAGAATTAGTGTAGGTTCATATTTGTTTAATTTAGACTGAAGTCGGGTAGTTTTAAATTTGTTTAGTTTAGATTGAAGTCGGGTAGGTTCAAATTTGTGCAATTTACACTGAAGTCGGTTACGTTTAAATTTGTTTAATTTAGACTGAAGTCGGGTAGGTTTAATTTTTTTTATTTAGACTGAATTTGGGTAGGTTTAAATTTGTTTAATTTTGACTGAAGTCGGTTGTTTTAATTTGTTTAATTTAGACTGAATTCAGGTAAGTTTAAATTTGTTTAAATTAGACTGGTCGGATAGGTTTAAATTTGTTTAATTTAGACTGAAGTCCGGTAGGTGTAAATTTTTTAATTTAGACTGAAATCGTGTAGGTTTAAATTTTTTAATTTAGACTGAATTCGGGTAGGTTTAAATTTTTTAATTTAGACTGGAGTTTGGTATATTTAAATTTGTGTAATTTAGACTGACGTCGGGTAGATTTAAATTTGTCTGATTTAGACTGAAGTCGGGTAGATTTAAATTTGTTTATGTTAGACTGAAGTCGGGTAGATTGAAATTTGTTTAATTTAGACTGAAGTCGGTTAGATTTAAATATGTTTAACTTAGACTGAAATCGGGTAGATTTAAATTTGTTTAATTTAGACTGAAATCGAGTAGATTTAAATTTGTCTAATTTAGACTGAAGTCGGGTAGATTTAAATTGGTCTAATTTCGACTGAATTCAGGTAGATTTAAATTTTTCTAATTTAGACTGAAGTCGGGTAGATTTAAATTTGTCTAGTTTAGACTGAAGTTTGATAGATTTAAATTTGTCTCATTTAGACTGAAGTCGGGTAGGTTTAAATTTGTTTAATTTAGATTGAATTCGGATAGGTTTAAATTTGTTTAATTTATACTGAAGTCAGTTAGGTTTAAATTTGTTTAATTTAGAATGAAGTCCGGTAGGTTTAAATTTGTTTAATTTTGACTTAAGTCGTGTAAGTTCAAATTTGTTTAATTTAGACTAAAGTCCGATAGGTTCAAATTTGTTTAATTTAGACTGAAGTCGGTTAGAGATAAATTTGTTTAATTTAAACTGAAGTCGGGCAGATTTGAATTTGTTTAATTTAGAGTGAAGTCGGGTAGATTTAAATTTGATTAATTTAGACTGAAGTCGGGGAGATTTGAATTTGTTTAATTTAGACTGAAGTCGGGCAGATTTGAATTTGTTTAATTTAGACTAAAGTCGGTTAGATTTAAATTTTTTTAATTTAGACTGAAGTCGGGCAGATTTGAATTTGTTTAATTTAGACTAAAGTCGGTTAGATTTAAATTTTTTTAATTTAGACTGAAGTTGGGTAGATTTAAATTTGTTTAATTTAGGCTGATGAGATTGAAATTTGTTTAATTTAGACTGAAGTCGGTTAGATTTAAATATATTTAATGTAGACTGAAGTCGGGTATATTTAAATTTGTTTAATTTAGTCTGAAGTCGAGTAGATTTGAATTTATTTAATTTAGACTGAAATCGAGTAGATTTAAATTTGTCTAATTTAGACTGAAGTCGGGTAGATTTAAATTGGTCTAATTTCGACTGAATTCGGGTAGATTTAAATTTTTCTAATTTAGACTGAAGTCGGGTAGATTTAAATTTGTCTAGTTTAGACTGAAGTTTGATAGATTTAAATTTGTCTTATTTAGACTGAAGTCGGGTAGGTTTAAATTTGTTTAATTTAGATGGAATTCGGATAGGTTTAAATTTGTTTAATTTATACTGAAGTCAGTTAGGTTTAAATTTGTTTAATTTAGAATGAAGTCCGGTAGGTTTAAATTTGTTTAATTTTGACTTAAGTCGTGTAAGTTCAAATTTGTTCAATTTAGACTAAAGTCCGATAGGTTCAAATTTGTTTAATTTAGACTGAAGTCGGTTAGAGTTAAATTTGTTTAATTTAAACTGAAGTCGGGCAGATTTGAATTTGTTTAATTTAGTGTGAAGTCGTGTAGATTTAAATTTGTTTAATTTAGACTGAATTCGGGCAGATTTGAATTTGTTTAATTTAGACTGAAGTCGGTTAGATTTAAATTTGTTTAATTTAGACTGAAGTTGGGTAGATTTAAATTTGTTTAATTTAGGCTGATTTCGAGTAGATTGAAATTTGTTTAATTTAGACTGTAGTCAGTTAGATTTAAATATGTTTAATGTAGACTGAAGTCGGGTAGATTTAAATTTGTTTAATTTAGTCTGAAGTCGAGTAGATTTGAATTTGTCTAATTTAGACTGAAGTCGGTTGGATTTAAATTGGTCTAATTTAGACCGAAGATGGCTAGGTTTAAATTT
>JAJOZX010016045.1:0-68618 GCA_023014485.1 Bathynomus jamesi
AAAAACACCTGATGAGAAAAGAATCTTATACCAGAAGCTCTGCAGAAATTTCTTCACGAGTACGAAAATTATAAGAGCCCTACAGAGATTCCTGTGTTATTAGGCACAGCACGGGGGACGAGTGGCGACATAGGACCCTGTACCCGACGACACAGCTGACCAACCAAAAAGATTAGCCACACAACATATCGAACATGTATTAAAAAATACCCTCCCTCTTACATTGAGGGTAAAGGCTTAAGTCTTTATAATCTATTGAATGAGGATCCCGCCATACAATGGACCGATACAGGGGAGATCATTGTGGAAGGATCAAAGGTACAGGGATCGAATATCGTAGACATTGTCCATGATCTGGTGAGAAAGTGGGATAGGCCATCACCATCAGGATGGAAGCATATTAAAGCAAGACTACAACAAAATGTCCCTAAAACGTTGATAGGAAATCTGAACAGGTTAAAAGACTTGGAACATGCAACGCCTGTGACACAATTGAAGGCGCCGTCACCCCCGGCGGTAACACCTTTGAAGAGGAGCAAGAAGAGGTTAAACCAACCCTACCCACGTGCCTCTAAAATACGCAAATGGCTAACGTATTAACTAAACGCTATTATGACATTTCTACCCCATCCTCTTACGGCGGCGTAGATAGACTGTACAGAAGTGTTTACGGAGTAGGAAAAAAAGATGTTGAAAGATTTTTGAGGGAGCAGGACGCTTATACGCTTCATAAGCCTGTGAGAAAAAGGTTTAAAACAGCCAAGACAACGGCGTCCTCGATTGATTCTATTTGGCAAGCAGATTTAACAGACATGCAAAGATATTCTGTGTAAACGATGGTTACCGCTACATTCTATTCATAATAGACGTATTCTCTAGATATCTGTGGCTAGTTCCTCTGAAAAATAAATCACCTGAAACAGTTGCTAAAGCCACCAAAACGCTAATGTTAAAAGAAAACAGGGTTCCTGGCTATTTTTGTACGGATATGGGGAAGGAGTTTATAGGCCGTGCTTTTCAGAATATGTTGACAGAGTTTTAATATCAGCTATTACACAACCAATTCTATACATAAGGCTTTTTAGCTGAAAGAGTTCAGCGCACCATAAAGGAACGCATGCACCGTTATTTTACACATAAAAACATACAGATTTCTAGACATTCTGGAATCATTGGCATCATCCTACAACCGCTCACACCATCGCACGATTGGGGCAACACCTAACGAAGTTTTAGAAAGAGGTACGCTCCCGAGAAGAGATGGATCACCACCACCACCACCACACTCTGCGCGCTTCAAAATCAATGATTATGTAAGGCTGTCGCGTTCGGGGAATAAATTCGCAAAGGGTTTTGAGCAAGGATGGACACGCGAGATTTTTAAAGTTAGGCTGTGAGACCTAAAGGTGAGATAATGATGTATTACATTGAAGATTTGAATGGGGAAGAAATCTCAGGAGGCTTTTACCGCGAGGAATTGCAGAAAGTTGCGTTTAATTTAGAAAAAAATGTGTTTAAAATTGAGAAAATTTTAGGAAGCAAAGGTTCAGGAAGGAGAAAAATGTACCTGGTGAAATGGCTAGGGTACCAGAAAGCTTCAACACCTATATAAAAGCTGATGCAATAATGAAGCTTAAATAGTATGCAACATGGCTCCTAACCATTTCTACGTCACACTCCGTCCTCCTCGTCCCTGTCTGTACACCCTAACAACACCGCTAGCCAACTTTGTAACAGAACTCCATGGGCACATTGAATTGGGTCGTGATTCGTATGAGGTGGGGATATGCGAAATTCAGCTGGACACCGTCTTTTTAAATATTGAACATAAAGAAACCGTTTTTACGATTCTTAGAGACATTGACGAGTGTGAAAAAGCTGGGGTAGCTATGGATGAACTATGCGCATCGCTCGGACTAGATTGCACGGTATTACAGTACAGAAGTAAGACTAGGGCCGGGTCAATATGGTTCGGCCGAGGATGTTGTGAGAGGCTTAAAGGTAAGTTTAAGAAACTCAAACCTTACGAATGATTTAGTATATGAAATCGTAAACAACCCTGCACATACACTAATCCTAAAATCAAAGACTAACAGACGTCTTAAAGAACATAGAAAGTTCAAAATTCTAACCAACGGCCGATATAGCGCAGCCTTCCAAAGAGAGACATTTCACGAGACACAGTATAACTTGTCCAGATTAATGTATCAATTGAAGATAGAGAAATTGGCTGAAAGGTCCCAGACATGTGCTATATTTACAATAATATAGTGGAGCACCAGTTTGTTGGGGATACCCAGGCACGCCTGCTGCGCATTGCTCACATCCCCAACCATAGAGGAAGGAGTTTGAGTATTACATATGACAGACCCCATTATGTGAATGTCGCAACTAATTTAATAACCAATATCACAATATATATAAGGACGATTGAGGGCGAAAACTTCCCATTCGGTAACGGGAGCTAACAGTGAAGCTACACTTTCGACGCACTGAGTTATAATGGATAGAAAGCCTTTCACCGTCTATCGAGGGATGCGATACCAGCGCGGTAGTGGACTTGGATCCATTTTTTCATCCATACTACGTACGGCTGTTCCTTTGCTGAAGAGGGGTGCCAGATACCTTGGAAGGAAAGCGCTACAATCAGGCCTTACACTGCAGAAGACATATTGGCCGGGGCTAAACCTAAAGAAGCTCTAAAAAAAACATTTAAAGCGTACACAGAACGAAATCATCAAAGATGCAAAGAGAAAAATGCGTGGTGGCGGGAAGAAGAAGAGGGCTCCCCGGAAGAAGAAGGGGTCACGTGGTATTAAACGTAAAAGGCTATCAAAAAAGAAATGCTGTAAGCGAATGAAACCTATGGTTGACCACTTTTTGACTGATATAAGCTAAGGATATTGATCTCATGAATCATAGTTTGTTTACCACTTGTCGAGAGAGGAGTCACTATTTCGCCATGGCACGCTTCATCCACCATGTAGTTCACAATGCTGTAAATCGGAACTGTCCTTTTTTGAGCTCCCGCCAACCCAAGTTTCTATTGAGCACAGTGACTTTATTACAATTAACCCTTTAAACACAATTAGTTCCCCGAGTGCACCTATAGAATTCGTGATACCCAGCTCAGGTCCTTACTTTTTGATCCAAGCTGTGTGCACATGTACGCTAAGCTACGTATAGCCATTCTGATGGAACGGTCTGCGATGACAAATATGCTGTATACCCTGAAACAAACTTTCTGCACGCCATATTCAACCAGTGTGACGTATATTTAAATCAGACCAACATATCGGCAGGCACGGGGTACTATCATCTACGAGCCTATTTGGAAAATGTCCTCAACTTTTCCAAAGAAGCGAAGGCTACCTTTTTAAGTGCGGAGGGATATTATCAAACTAAAGATGAAAATAGTATAAAGGACAAATTTAAAAATTCTAAAAAGAAAATATACGAGTGTTTTGGACGGTTGCACACAGATTTCACTTTCCAGGAGAAGTTGCTTGTGAACGGGGTGGATATGAAAATAAAGCTCACCCGCACGAGTCCTGGGATCTGCTTAAATCTGGATGTGAATCAAGAGAGAGGGTGCAAAGTCCGTTGTGGTTCACATTATGGACACATACCTCCGCGTACGGCGAGTGAAATTAAGTTCACCAAAACAACTAGAAATTGAGAAAAATTTACTAAACGCTACAGTGAAATATTCTATTAACAGAGTGCAGATCAAACTATATCGGTTCCTGCAGGGTTGGCATCGAAGCAGATAGAAAACATTGCCCTGGGAAATCTTCCTAAAAGGATATTAATCGGCATGCAGGACCACGCTTCGGTGAATGGAAAATATAAAAAGAGTGCCTTTAAATTCGAGAATTTCGGACTTAAAAATATAACTCTATACGTTAATGGCACTGCTTTGGGTGGAACAATGGGTACTGACTATTCATCAGACGCTGTGTTACCGCTTTGTGCCAGAGCCTATAGTAATCTGACCCATATTGCAGGTGATTGTGATGAGCTTGGTAATGGGGTAACGCAGGAAGAATTCATTGATCAATTTAACCTTTACCCGTTTGACATTACACCTGACTTATCTGCTAGCGTAAATACCCATTTAACACCACAGCAGAGCGGAAACATCTCAGTGCGGCTGGAATTCGCCAAGCCTGTAGACGCTCCTATTAGTGTACTAGTATATCTCGAATCGCAAGCCCTAATAGAAGTAGATAGATTTAGAAGCGTTATCACTGACTTTTAAAATGGATGCTAATACACTTCAGAAAGTAATGGAGCGAATCACACGTTCCAAATTTATCGGCGTGTTTGCGAAGAATGAAACATTGAGTTTGCCAAGTACGCGAGAATGCGGTAGTCTTATTGTGAACACAGACATCATCGGTAATGAAGGGATTCACTGGATCGCTGTCTATTTTAAAAATAGACAGCGCCTGTACTATTTTGATTCACTCGGTACTCAACCCTGGAGTGATCCTATTATTGTAAAATTTCTCGCTCAGTTACATATTCCCGAAGTTGTGTGGACCCCATTTCGCATGCAAGGATATTTTACTAATGTTTGCGGAATGTACTGCGTCTCATTTCTCATGCATATGTCAAATGATAAAGAATTTATAAATTTTTTAAATTTATTTGACCCGTGTCACACTCGCCGAAACGATGAAATGGTATGCAGACAGATAAAAAACCGTTTTCCAATTGTACGTACTCGTTGTATATTATAATGTTTTGTTCGTATATTTGTAACGAATATATTCTTTATTGTACTGATTTCTTTCATTTAATAAATTTATGAAAATATATGTGTCTTCTTATCCCAAAAAGATCGAAAAACACTTACATTATTTCGGTGTGACATTGTTGACTGATCAGTATATCCTCCCTATTCCGAGATTCTTCAAAAGATTGTATAACACGTGTCAAATCCTCATCGGACCTTAAAGGAATAATGCTTTTAAAACATATACAGATTATACACACAGATCCCCATTATGTGAAGATATCTTTGGTTCGAGGAGTGAACGCCATAAAAATTTCGATTTTAGCATAATGGGGATAACCAAATAACACTGATTGACATTTTTGGCGAGTATCTATTTGACGATATACTACAACTCTCCATATATATATAAAATTCTAATTATAGACACTTACATTTCTATGGTAGTCCCTTGCGTCGGGTTGTAAGGAGCGTCACTGCAAATATCTTCTACGGTTTGCGTTGAAAATAATTCGCCACGGTCAATCGCATTGAAAAGACTAATTGCGGTTAATGCTGCAGTATCATGAAGTCTACAAGCTGATGAAGTCTAGAAGTTCAGGTGGGAGTGCAGGAAATGCATTTTCAAAGACACGTTACACCCCATGGCTTGGTAAGTACTTAGCATTTGCTCCACCAGAGAAACATAATTTCCCGATTTGACGCTGCCGAGGAAATTCGTAGTCACTTCTTTAATAGCTTTCTATGCTGTTCTTTCAACCTCATTCAAAGAGTCATCAAATGCAGTCTTTCATCACTTCTCTGATCTGTGGACCCACAAAAATGCCTTCTTGATTTTCGCTTCGCTGACTGTTTTAGATATAGAAATCCAGGTCCGTCTTTATTCATGGCTTTCACAAAATTTTTCATCAAACCAAGTTTGATATGGAGAGGTGATAAGAAAATGTTTGCTGGATCTACAAGGGGTTGATGGGAACATTTTTCTGTCCTAGAACCAAATTTTGTCGAGGTGGCCACACTTTCTGTGTGTAATGATTCCCGTTAGCTCGGCTGTCCCACTCGCAGAGGAAACAAGAGAATTTTGTGTATCCTAACCGTAAGCCGAGAAGTGCAATCACTTTCAGATCACCACAGATATGCCAGGAGCAGGGGCGCCCACAGGCGGACGCACAGACGCATGTGCGTCCACCATATTTTAATTTCTAGAAAAGATGGAGACCAAATTTTAATTTCTTAGAAAACCTGTGGGATAGGAGCACAGATGGCCTAGTTATTTTACTTATTTATTGCGCTACGTCCCCCAGAATCTCAACCTAAAAAAAATTGTGCGTCCAATTTTTAAAAGGCCGCGGGCGCCCATGGCCAGGAGTGTTTATCTTAATCAGTATGTTTCAAAAGTAACTGCACATTCTCATATGATTCCTTCATATGAACTTTATAAGATACAATCGGAACCGAAGGATAGACATTACCTTTGTGCAATAGTACAGCTTTCAAACTCAACTTTGATGAATCGACAAAAAACTTCCATTCCTTAGGATTATCCTCTCGACCAAGTGCCTCCATGAGAGCGTTCACATCATTGCAATACACCAAATCATTTTTCATAGAGAAAAACGATGTGAAGTGTGACTGACGCTTACGAAATGATATTTTTACAGTCTTTTGTAAGAGATTCCAACCTTTTAATCTAGAACCTGAGAACTCAGCTGATTTTTAGATTTAACTCTCTGACAAGATCATTTGATACTGATGAGAAATTAAATGAGGTTTATCCGATGAAGGTGGTTGAAATTGTGTATTCTTGTCATCTTGTCTGTCCAAAGGTTCATTACGAGACTTATTATCAGGTTCATCATCATCTAAAGTCCAAGTCTTTGATGGTTTTGGTACTGGCAAATCGTCACAATGTGAAAGAGGTCGCATGGCTGACAGTAAATTAGGGTACTGAATCGCATGTTTAGATTTTGAGGAATGTCCACTTATCTTTTTCAACAGAAGAAGTAATCAGTCGAGTGGTTTCTTTGTTATGAACAATTTCTGAACATATTTATTTTATATAAAATTACTGAGAATTAGTTTCAGGTTTCGAAAACCTCCCAAAATAATACATCGAGTATAAACAACCGGTCGTACACAGTCTCCTTTATAAAGTATAGTTTGTGTGTTTATTTACAGAAAAGATGTTTTACTTATTATATAGGTTTTTCGTCAATATTTATTTCTCTCTTTTTTGTAATCTGTTTTTTCCGAAAACTAAATTTATTGTTTATTTTCTTTAATTTTATGGGTAACTAATTTTTCTTCACAGGTGTGTGTGTGTGTGTGTGACTTAGTGTTACCAGGTCTCCGGTTTTGTGCCGGAGTCTCCAGAAATTGAGCTTTGTCTCCGGTCATTGTGTGTGTGTGTGTGTGTGTGTGTGTGTGTGTGTGTGTGTGTATATATATATATATATATATGTGTAGCGGATCGACAAGAAATAGACCAACAAATAGACAGAAATACTTTCCTTCCACGCTAACATCAAACATTCTTGGAACACACGTGGGCAAACAAACAATGGAAAGTCTGTTTCTTCCCAAAAGGCGCGAATGTAAGCCTTTATCAACTAAAGGACGCGTGGACAAAGCGTCTTAAGATTTGGTACAGTCCTACATCACAGGAACTACGAATAAAAGCGAGCTTCCACTTGCTTTCATTCTCGCTCACTCTCACTCACTGGTACTCACATCATCGAACGTGAGCAACACGTACACCAACCGCCTTCCGGCCCCCCTCCGGCCGGAGGCGCGGCCGCTACTTCCTTCAAGGCCTACAATTTATCATCAAGTAATATCTACAGACCGCCTGCAGAAGCAATCCTTCGAGGCCCAACCGGAATCGCTTCGGGCCTGCGGTTTGCCGGGTCGGCCTTCAAGTTTCTCCACATTCCTCGAGATATATTCCTGCAAGATCATAAGGCCAGCCTGCATCTCGAGAAGTAGCATCACCTCAGGCTTCCGAACGAAGCCTACACCCATCATCTCAAGAGGCTTAACGGACAACGACAACTCGAGTTTTCGGTATTAGATCTTTCTTCAACCCGCCTTCAAGAGTTTACATCGTCCTAAGATAAGTACCTCCTATCCTAAGTACTCTCGTGAAGCCTACATTAGCCTACCGCCGAACGGTAGGCTATACTCCCAAAGTGTGTAATCACGCGTTCCAACTGACTCTCGTGAAAGAACGCAGCAGGCCTGTCATCCAATTCAAGTGTCATTTCAATACCGCAATTCCGCGTATCATCCGTCATTATTTTCAATTCATATATTTGTGTGTTAACTAAATATTCTCTTGACGTAATCATTTAACATCACATAATGTTCTTAGATATAAATTATATTTGTGCAAGCATTTCAATCCATTATTATTAGGCCGCATCAATTATTCCTTGTGCATCCATGCAATCATTTAGCCTACTTAATCAGTGTCATGTTTTCCATTCAATGTACCAAACGCACGTGCATTCTTTATATCATTTACTAGGCCCATTCAATATTCCATGTCGCATGCCATTTACATACCATCAACGTGTACATCATTTATTACGTGTCAATTAAGCTATTAACATTTCATCTTATTAGCTAAGTCTATGTCATAAGCATAACGTAAAACTACCAATTAATTACTGTCAATTCTTTGTTATATCACAGTGAATAAATAACGGCTTTATTTTCATAATAAACTACAAAACCCATAAGGTGTCTTTTATAACCTTAATATTAATTTGCTTGGGTGAAAACCAAGCTGGTGACCTCGCTGCCATTTCGGTCACTTCCAATAGTATGGTGGATCTACTCAAATAGCCTATCATTAATAAGCAATCAGTCATTGCCTTAATCAATCAGTGCATACAATTAAATCATTATCACCTTATACGGCTAAAACTAGGTCCACTATATATATATATATATATATATATATATATATATATATATATATATATATATATATATATATACATTATAACTGCAAACACGCAGTATAATTAACATAAAGAACGACGCTTTGTATAGGAGAATTATCCGCGCAAGATGAGAACGAAAGAACGAAACAAATGAAAAAATGAGGTATATATATATATATATATATATATTAAGTAAATAATTTTTCGTGTAATTTTTTAAATAATGAGGAAAATATTACTGCATAATTAAATGATTTTACAAAAAAAACTTCATACTCATACAGTCAACTGTAAACAGTCTACAAAAAACTAAATAATTTGATATTTACCAGAGGAAAAAGGCATCTCTCCGACTTCTTTTTATTCTACTCCCCTTCAATTTCCTTTCTTCTTTTTGCCTTCCTGTTTTCCGTTTATTTCCTCACCTCACTTCCTTTTCCATGTGACACCGGCTACCTACCACCCTTAAAAGGTTGAAAAAGCTATGAAAATTAAAGAAATCTCATTTGTTCCCTGTATCCCTTCTATTTTTTACCCTTGTTTTATTTTAAATGTATGCTACTATAATACCTTCCTAATATATTCGTAAATATATTTTCTCTCTTAGTTGTCCATTGTTTCTTAATAACTTACATTATTTGAGATTTCTACATGACTTGTCCACGGACTGGACCAGGGCGCCCACAGGCGGACGCACAGAAGCACCTGAGTCCACCATATTTTAATTTCTAGAAAAGATGGAGACCAAATTTTAATTTCTTAGAAAACCTGTGGGATAGGAGCCCAGATGGCCTAGTTATTTTATTTATTTATTGCGCTGCGGGCCCCAGAATCTCAACCTAAAAAAAATCGTGCGTCCAATTTTTCAAAAGCTGCGGGCGCCCCTGGTCTGGACATCAGCCTACGATCAAAGGCTTTTTGGGTTCGATCTTTAATCAGTAATCGGTGATGGCCTTCCTGATCGATATTTAGTTTCTCACACATTTGTCTAAAAAAAAATAATTTGTGATGGTTCTATGACAACATTTTGAACTACCTAACTCTTATTCTAACCATATTATTTTTGCATTAACTAGTGCAGAGGACTGTCAATACTGCTGCAGAATTCTACAGTTTTAATTTACCTACCTACACACTACAGTATATTATTTGAAGATAGCTTTGACTA
This sequence comes from Bathynomus jamesi, assembly GCA_023014485.1. NCBI lineage: Eukaryota > Metazoa > Arthropoda > Malacostraca > Isopoda > Cirolanidae > Bathynomus > Bathynomus jamesi. The sequence goes on from JAJOZX010016045.1 coordinate 9,857, forward strand.
TAATAAATTAAAACTATAGTAACCCATTAAAGATATTTTTCTTCTAACAAAAAGAAAATTTTATTTGTCCTCTTTATTTGGGTAATTCTGCCATGAGGAACGATATCTGGAATCCCATGCCGGTCCCAAGCCCGGATAAGAGAGGAGGGTTACCACGAGATGCCTAGCAAGCAAGTACTGTTGGTAGTTCTGATACGGGAAGCCCCTTGCCTGTACCGACTAACAGGCTCAAGTGGCATGACGACTGACCTCTTGTCTTCAATTTTGGCATCTTAGGAATATCTGAAAAGAAAGAAAAACATTTAAGTATTTTATATCAATTACGATGTTTCAAAGTTTAGTCATTCGATGTTCTAAAATTCAATAAAAAAATATTTCATGGGATTACAACATAATTAGACAGAAGAATATGATAATAATAAATAATTGTAATAATCAATAATCCATACTTACAGTTAAACTGTAGTATTCGTCTAGTAGAATAACTATGAAGTAGGTACATAGGTACAAGAGTAATAACAGCAAACCACCGTCTATGACATCTAAAGGCAACTGAGGACTGAGAGTGAGGGACAGTTCTATTCATGTTGTGACTTGTACATTGTACAACAACTATATGACCTTGAAAACACTCCATATGCGATCAGTGGGATAATTCTGTGACAGATGAATAGTTAATCAATTTATGTCCTATTATTTAGTAAAAGAGTCAATTTCTGAAACTTTAAGGTAAAATTGATGTAGGTAAGGGTTATTTTATTTCATTTTGGTTGGCCAATTTCAAGTTTTGACATGAAAAGGCTATATTTTCACTACCAAAATTGATTTGAAAAAAGTTGACAAAATTGACACACCGTATTGAGCCAGTAAATAGCCTTGTGGCCATAAATGTAGGGGTTGTTTCTGTAAATAATGGCTAAGGTGGCTTTAGGCATGAAGTTATTCTTGAACACCGTAAAACATAATGACGCGATGGTGGGTGCGACTTGCAGCGGATCGCATTTGAAACGGCCTATGTACATCCTTCTAAAGGCCTGAAAACATACTCTAAGCACGAGCACATCATTCACGCAGTAACGGTCAGCTATATTATAAGGATGACGTTCATTAAAGCTGGTGTAGTATCGATCAAAGTCTTCACGTTCATGTGCGCTCATATAATCATAGTTAAAGTAATGTTTGGGTGGAGGTAGGCCTACGTAATTTAAAGTTTCGCTACTGAGGAATGTGTAAGGGAAGTATCCTTTTGAAACTTCAGCTGCTACCCCCATCACCTTGGGTAGCTTTGCTAATTTACAAGGTGTGAATAATAAAGTGTCTTTAAATTGTACATTACCTCTTATTTGCATATGTATTAATTTGTTCCCTCTTTTCAATGGCTCACCTGTAAATATCTCAGAGGACTCGTGCTCAAGCAGCTCCTTATAAAGGAACTGCGTGTCAAACTTTGCCCCGTTATGGGCGAGAATATACACAGTCATTTTTTTTAACTTGTCGGCTAACTTGACAATATAGGACACAAATAGTTTCACAGGACTATCGTGGACATTCGTTTTAAAAGCGTTTGTCCGTTTACCACATTTGGGGCACTCATCACACTCAATCTCTATACACTCATCGCAGATAATTTGGCTCACAAGTGAATGCAGAATTACCTCTTTGGTTTCAGCGTTCGTGTATGTTTCTATATCGTAGTATACAGTTATACAAGGTTTGTTTTTAGGCTTGGCGTCTTTCATATAACATACATGCTTTACTCCATCCGCCTTATATTCCTCCTGGCATGTAGGACAGTGAATTTCGTCACATTTATGCTCAAACTTTCCCCAATTATCCATCATGTGAAACATACTACATTCACAGATTCTCATTTTCCTGCATTTGCCAATTGATTTATGGAGCTCAAAACAGCTATTATTGAAAAATGTGCGTCTACACACATTACAGTCCCTCTTCTCAGCCTCAACTACACGGCTTTCACATTGTTCACACACCATGTGAGAATCTTTACAATGTTTCACTATATCATCTGCAAACTCGAGACACCCCTTACACAAATCATGATGTCGCCAATATTTTCGACTTTTATCATAACTCGCGTAAAGGCACCTTATATTACAGATGGGGAGATACGTTGTCCCTGACAGTCCTAAAATAAGTAGGGGTCTTGTACGAGCTCTCACACAGCTTTTAAAAACATACACAGTCCTACGACGATCATCCAGTCCAAACATAACTATATGAACATTCATTTCATGTTCTACCCCTCTCAGCTCTTCAGAACCCATATTACAGTTAAAGTGAAGTTCACAATCTACAGCTAGTTTACGGGCACGCTCCACGACCGTAGGCAGCCAAATTTTTGTGGTCTGTGTATTTAGTACAGTAAACATGCGAGCCAAGACCTCTGCTATAAAACGGCAAAGTTTATATGCCGTCTAAAAATAGCCTGAGAATTGAAGTTAAGAGTGTAAAGTGTGGCACTATGGCCCGCAACAAGGAATACACGGTCAATATTTACCTTGAATTGTCCATATTGAATGCTATACTACTTTGGGAGGCTTGTATTATACGACCTAATATATACTCTACATCTTCAGCCGCCAAACGTCTGAATGGTACTACTACCCAAAAGTCATCTACATCTTTATCATCTGAGCTGAATCCGAAGGACAGCTTCGTCCTGACTTCACGCTCGTCGCGGTTCTGAAGGGCAAACTCTACAATACGCTGTACAACGCGACGTAGGCCGTGTTCAATACCGTTGCTATACATGGATCTAGGATCAACCCTGACTATATACCGATTTCTAGTCAAGGCTGGGGTCGGGGTTGAGGTGCGCGCCAACTCGAACGTTATACCATCCTCAACAGAACGGGGAGCAGCTGTGGAGGATGAATAAGGGGTTATATTGGCGGATGAAGCTGATGTGGGGTTGGTTGCGTAAGACGTTGAGGGTTGGGGCTCTATTACTGCAGACTCAACAGAATGGGGGTCAGCTGTGGAGGATGAACAAGGGTGTATATTGGGTATTATTATAGTATTACACCCGTCTAACGTCCAGCAATTATTATATGTTCATTAGCTAGATTTTTTAATTCTAAGACACTTTTCTTCTATAGCGTTTCCCGTGACCGGACAGCTCATACCAGGACAACACATACCCGGACAACTCATACCTAGGACAACTCATACCTAGGACAACTCATACTCTCTTCAACAATTACCACCCCAATGTTGATCTTTTCATCTATATCCACCCCGAAAGTTTAAACTCTGCAAATTAACCAAAATAAGATAAGAAAACAATAACAACAAATTTATTATTTATTGCAAACATATAATAAATAGAGAACCATTATTTACATAAGATAAAATTTGAATGCCCGGTTAGGTCAACTGTACGCCCTTGACGATTGGTTAGGTTTAGTCGTGATGTTTTCGTTAGTTTTAACGAAAATATCACGACTAAACCTAACCAATCGTCAAGGGCGTACAGTTGACCTAACTGGGCATTCAATGAACCCAATGGTTCCCTGAGTTTTTTATGATACACACAGACCGTGCATGGAACAAGGAACTCTTCTGGGATAATTAAATCCACTATAGTCCGAATAAGTAATGGTAAATGACAAATACCATAGTTTTTCTTTTTCATGATGCAAGCCCGACGTGGGCAACGGGTCTCTCGCAAAGAGGTCCCATAAATATAGCTTCCCTCACCAGTTATCTGCAAAGCAGACAGGATCCAGCTTTGGGACATGGATCTAGGGTTTAAAGCAGCCTAGCCCCACTACATTTAGAACCTCAATATAAGTAAAAGACTCGTTGCCCCTTTTTCTTTGATTTATTCAATCCGACGTGAATGCAACGAGTCTTTTACTTATATTGAGGTTCTAAATGTAGTGGGGCTAGGCTGCTTTAAACCCTAGATCCATGTCCCAAAGCTGGATCCTGTCTGCTTTGCAGATAGCTGGTGAGGGAAGCTATATCTATGGGACCTCTTTGCGAGAGACCCGTTGCCCACGTCGGGCTTGCATCATGAAAAAGAAAAACTATGGTATTTGTCATTTACCATTACTTATTCAGACTATAGTGGATTTAATTATCCCAGAAGAGTTCCTTGTTCCATGCACGGTCTGTGTGTATCATATATATATATAATATATATATATATATATACTGTATATAACTTGCATGAATTTTAAATGTTTAAATTTAATTTTTAATTTTACAAAATAAATGTTTTCATTTCAAAATGTTTTCATTAATAACTTGCATGAATTCTAAATGTTTAAATTTTATTATTAATTTTACAAAATAAATGTTTTCATTAATTTTTCATTTTTTTTTCTGGTCCTATGTATGAGTTTCCTAGGTATGAGTTGTCCTAGGTATGAGTTGTCCTAGGTATGAGTTGTCCGGGTATGAGTTGTCTGGGTATGAGTTGTCCTGGTATGAGCTGTCCTGGTATGAACTGTCCTAGAACCAGCGTTTCCGTCGCAAATGCTTCGTTTTCGAGATATAAAATTTTTTTGGTGTGTATCTAGTATGTGTTCGTTCGTTTGGTGTGCGTGCGCGGCTGACTGTTACATGTCTGCCCAATCACTGCGCTCCATCCATTTCGAATTTGAATTACTTTGCTACCAGAATGGCTTTGTGTGACACGTGCTCGTTCGATTATTACCGCTGTATTGTCGCTTTCTACGAAAATTTAGAAAAAAGTGTTGAGTTTCTGCGTGCTCACGGTGTTCTACCGACGGTAGTGAAGTGTAGTGAAGTTAGGTTTAGTTAGGTTAGGATAGGTTACGTTAGGTTAGGTCAATTTTGAAGGTGAAATTTGTTTTTCCTATGGTTTTTGATGTTTTGAACGAATCTGACCTTCAAAACCGTCGGAAATGACTCGTTTTCTGTGATTTCCCCACCCGAGAACTTCCGGTTCCCAATAGATTGCCGGCTGGGGGAAGGGGGGTTATCTCAAAAACGAGTCATTTCCGACGGTTTTGAAGGTCAGATTCGTTCAAAACACATCAAAAACCATAGGAAAAACATAAATTTCACCTCCAAAGGGAGACGGGTGTAATACTATAAATTTATCGTATATTGGCTGAAGAAGCTGATGTGGGGATGGTTGCGTAAGACGTTGAGGGTTGGGGATCTACTACTGGTGGTCTAACAACCGGCGCGTATCTCACGCGCTTTATACCTGACGTAGAGACCTCTTCATCATGTCTCCGCTCTGAACATGCAACATGTGTCGCTGGTGAGGGTTCATCGGAGGGTATGGGCAATGTAGATGCCTGGTCAACGGGTTCATCCGTGATATCGATGATGGGGGGCTGTACATCGTCGTCATTCACGGTTCTGTGGAAGAAGAAAACAAAATATAAGGAGCAGAACTCGCTTTGTAATATTCTGTAAATGACCCACTTAGGGGTGTGATGTGTTAGAAATGGAATCTGTAGAAATTGGGGTGTTAGCCAGTCAAATGTTCCCGAATCAGCCTAACTGGAGTTTTTGGGGGTTTATAAAGAGGTCACAAAGCAACGTTATGGATATTTGCTTTGTGACCTTCGCCCGCGAAACATGTTTAGGGTGCTCCTGAGAACGAATATATTTCCAAACGAGCCTGAAACCGTGTATATTCCAGAATGACGAATAGTCTAAAGAAATACCGTGAATTAATAAAAATCTATCAACGACTGCCTCGAGCGTTGCAGCAGATGTTTGTTAAAAATATCGACTCTAACTTTTTAAAATGCATCTGCGAAATCTGCCTCAAATGTTATAAAATGTAATGTTCCAATGAAATCCTGTCAGAAGGCTCGCTTACGTCGTTACAAGAACATAATACAGACGCTCGCCCATAAAAGTCAGACTGTGGGTAAGAAAAAGCGTATTATTGTACAAAGATATGGGTCGTTCCTCCCCATCTTATTTTCAATTTTGGGGCCTTTACTGACTAGATTAATATAATGAAGGTGGTTGTGATCCCGCACGAGGTGTATGCTTCATTACAAAGGAGCCCAGACGCGGCTCTAAAACCCCGTAAAAGTAGGCTTAAAAGAATGGAGAGTGAGCTACTATCCCTATTAAACAGTGAAAAGGCACCTGATGAGAAGAGGGTTTTGTATCAAGAGGCTTTGTAGAAATTTCTTCATGAGTACGAACATTATAAGCATTCTACAGAGCTCACCGTGAGGCAAAGCTCGAGTAGCGCAGAGCATAGTGACAAAGGGCCTGAGCAACCAAAGAGAAGCGGAACACAGCACATCGAACATGTGCTAAAAAACAGCCTCCCCCATACATTGAGGAATAAAGGATTAAGTCTTTATAATCTGCAAAAAACTTCACTTTTTTCTACTTGAAGGTCAAAATATGAAAAGAAATTTAGATAACCTGTAACTAAAGGAACCCCTGTGTGAAATAATGGGACGGAGTGGTATATTAATCTTATGGGTTTTGGGTAGGCCGTAAATGTCGGGGAGTTTGGGGTTAATCTGTAGAAATCTTTTAGGATCAATCGCCGGGACATCTTTTAATAAGTTCCTGATGGTTTTGTTGAATTCGGCAGAAAGACGCTTTAGGGGGGACGATCTCACTTTGGTGTAGGTGAATTCATCACTAAGTAACGCTTCCATTTTTTGTTTATAATCACACTTGTCCAAAATAACCACAGTGTTACTTTTGTCCGTTTTAGTGACAAATATTGCTTCGTTCTTCCTGAGCTTGTATAAAGCTAACCGGAATCTTTGGGAATAGAGTCCCATTATTTCACACAGGGGTTCCTTTAGTTACAGGTTATCTAAATTTATTGCAGATAAATTATCCCCATTAGTTGGTAAATTTTCAGGCTCGCACATCACTAATTCCTGTGACTTTATTAACAAAGTTATGTCCTTAGATTTAAAACGGGGAAGAATGATCAGTTTTGACGTTGAGTCCTTGTTTACGAAAGTTCCCATTTATGATGTACTTAGTTTTTTAGATAGAAAATTGCCAACATGTAACGTAGAACTAGGCATGCCCACATCTGTATTTTTAGAACTGATAAAACTCTGTGTCACCAATAATGCCTTTTTCGGTGAAGAACTTTATTTGCAACGTTTTGGTATGGGAATGGGGTCCCCTTTACAGGGCCGGATTTAGGAGTGGGCAAAGTGGGCAGCTGCCCATGGGCCTCCACATCTTGGGGGCCTCCACATATTGACAAGCCATTATCAAAATAGAAAAAACCCGAAACTAGAAAAAACCGATAATGATCAACAAAAAAACACGCGCATCCAATACCACTGTGTACATAAACTTTTACCAATTACTATTTGTTGTGTACTGATTATTATTTTGTTTTTATTACTCTTTTAGGCCTACTCTCACTATAATGGAATACCCGAGTAACCCGAGGCTTTCATTTTTTGCAGAAATGAGTGGAATGGACAGACACAAGAGTGCACGATGTTTTGAAAGTGTATGTATGTTAATTATATTATGAATCTTATGGATGACTTCAATTATGTCTTCCCCTAAGGTAGGGGGCCTCCACATGGAGGCTGCCCAGGGCCTCCACACGTCTAAATCCGGCTCTGCCCCTTTATCCCCAATACTGAGTACATTATACATGGAATATTATGAGTCGGAATTGTTGCAAACAATATGTCCCAGGAATCTAATTTGGTTTCGTTATGTAGATGATATTTTCTCATTTTAGCCTGACCACTGGAACAACTTTGACACTTTCTTTCAGTCATTAAATAATCTTGTTCCCTCTATTAAATTTAAATATGAATGGGAGAATGACAAACAATTACCTTTTCTAGATGTTTTGGTCATTAACGAAAGCGGAAAGCCCAATTTCACGGTCTATAGAAAACCTACTCATTGTAATTCGTACATTCATTATTTTTCATATCATGATGAAGGGGTTAAAAGCTCAATTATTTCTTCCATGTTTCTAAGAGCACTCAGGATTTGTAGCCCACATTTGCTGGACCCGGAAAATTCAAAGATTTGGAACATTTTTAAGGATTTAAAATATCCCGAGTGGTTTATCAGAAAGGCGTATTTTAAAGCCAGAAAATCTTTTTATGCCCCTCGGGAACCCTCAGTTAACCAAAAACAATATGTGAGTTTGCCTTACAGTGCCGGCTTAGAAAGAGTAAAACCGTTGACGAAAGATTTTAAGTTTGCTTTGGCGTTTAAATATTCGTCTACCGTGAAAAGTAAATTGGTTAGGAATAACGTTGCAAAAGAGGAACAAGCCTGTGTCTACAGCATTCCCTGTAAAAGTTGTGATTTATATACGTGGGAGAAACTGGAAGAAATATTGAAACCCGTATTAAAGAACACAAATATGCCTTCAGAAGTTGTAATACTAATAATGCCATTTTTTATCATGCCAGCCAAAATAATCATGCTATAGATTGGGAATCAAGTAAGGTACTTTAAGTTAGACCCTTTAATGAGATTCATGGTAAAAAATCCCTTACGGAGTCGTGGGAACGTGTTCGAACCTAAGTGTGAATTTCTTAAAGGTCTCTGGATTGTTTCCTTACTCGCTTTTAGTAAATGCAATAATGGAAGTAATAAATGTGGAAATAAATATAAATGCAACAGATGTAATAATAAAGGTAATATTATAAATTTAATAATTAGGGTAAAGGTAATAATAATAAATGTTAAAAAAAATGTAAACGCAATAATAAATGCAGTAATTATGTCAAAATATTAGAATCTGTATGTATAGAACAAGAAGATAGTTTTAATTTGTGGGAATGTACTTATAAGCGGACCCTGTAATAAAATGCCCTTCCGGTGTCGGGAGAACGGTATCTAACCTAGGTGCGAATTTTCTCAATGGTCTCTGGATTGTTTCCTAATCGCCTTTTTCATTCGTTTTTCGGTTTATAAGTTCTGTATAATAAACAACAATGTAATAACCAATGTAATAATAAATTTATAATTTCTGTAATAAATAATTATGCAATATTAAATGTAATAAATTTAATAATAAATGTAATAATTATATAAAATAATAATAGAATCTGTATGTTTAGAACAGGAAGATAGTTTTAAATTTGTGCGAATGTACTTAATGAAAATGCCCTTCCGGTGTCGGGAGAATGGGATCTAACCTAGGTGCGAATTTCTTAACGGTCGGTCCCTGGACTGTTTTTCCCTCTTGTTTTGGTTCATTCGTGTTTCTGTATCCACCCGAGGAGGATGCCAGTGGGCGTCGAAACTGTTGTGGAAATAAACTCTGTCTATTAGAGTGGGTTTTTATTTTCATATCTTTATAATCTATTGAGTGAGGATCCCATCATACAGTGGACCGACACAGGCGAGGTCGTTATTGATGGAGCAAGGGTACAAGGATCCAATATCGTTGATATTGTTCATGATCTGGTGAGAAAGTGGGATAGGCCCTCACCAGCAGGATGGAGACATATTAAAGCAAGACTACAGCAAATAAATTTCCCCAAAACACTGATAGGTAATCTCAATAGGTTAAAAGACTTGGAACATGCATCGCACGTGTCACAACTGAGTACACCTTTGCCCACAACAGCCGCCGTACCTCTGAAGAGAAGAAAGAAGAGAGTAGAAGGCCAACCTTATCCACGTGCCTCTAAAATACGCAAATGGCTAACGTATTAAGTAAGCACTATTATGACATTTCTAGCCCTGCATCCTATGGTGGCGTTAATAGACTGTACAGAGGTACAGTACTTATGGTGTAAGGAAAAAAGATGTTGAGAGGTTTTTGCGTGTCCAGGATGCTTATACACTTCATAAACTGGTGAGAAAAAGGTTTAAAACAGCCAAGACAACAGCCGCATCGATTGACTCTATTTGGCAGGCAGATTTAACAGACATGCAAAGATATTCAGTGTACAACGACGGCTACCGCTACATCCTATTCATCATAGATGTATTCTCTAGATACCTGTGGCTAACATCAGCTATTACGCCTCCAATTCTATACATAAGGCTTCTTTAGCTGAAAGAGTTCAACGTACCATAAGGAGCGCATGCACCGGTATTTTACACATAAAAACACGTACAGATATATAAACGTTCTCGATTCATTGGCTTCATCCTACAACCGCTCACACCATCGCACGATCGGTACAACACCTAACAATGTTTTAGAAAGAGGCAAGCGTCCGAGAAGAGATGGAGTGCCACCACTACCACAATCTGCGCGTTTCAAAATCAATGACTATGTAAGGCTGTCACGTTCGGGAAATAAATTCGCGAAGGGTTTTGAGCAAAGATGGACACGCGAGATTTTTAAAGTTAGAGCCATGATTCCTAAAGGCGAGATAATGATGTATTACGTTGAAGATTTGAATGGCGAAGAGATCTCGGGAGGTTTTTACCGCAAGGAACTGCGGAAAGTGGCATTTAATTTAGGAAAAAATGTTTTTAAAATTGAGAAAATTTTAGGAAGCAAAGGTACAGGAAAGAGAAAAATGTACCTGGTGAAGTGGATAGGGTACCCAGAAAGCTTCAATACCTATATAAAAGCAGACGCAGTAATGAAGCTTAATTAGTATGCAACATGACACCCAACCATTTCTACGTCACACTCCCGTCCTCCTCATCCCTCTCTGTACACCCTAACAACACACTAGCCAACTTCATAACAAGAGCTCCACGGGCCCATTGAACTGGGTCGTGATTCGTATGAGGTAGGGTTATGTGAATTTCAGCTGGATACCCTCTTTTTAAATATTGCTTATAAAGATTCCGTATTTACGGTTCTTAGAGACATTGATGAGTGTGAAAAAGCCGGGTTAACTCGGGATGCTACTATATGTATCGCCCGGACTAAGGTTGCACAGTTTTTCAGTACAACAGTGACACTAGGGCCGGGGCGTTATGGTACGGCTGAGGATGTGAGAGACTTAAACATAAGTTTTAAAAACTCAAATCTTACGAATGACTTATACGAAATCGTAAACAGAGGAAACCATACACATACTCGTCCTAAAATCAAAGGTTAACAGAAATCTTAAAGACGGAAGTGTTCAAAATTATAACCGAGGGGCGTTATCGAGCAGCCTTCCAAAGAGACACCTTTCACGAGTCACCACATGACTTATCCAGCTTAATGTATCACTTGAGGATGGAGAAGCTGGATGTAAGTTCTCAGCCTCCAGACATGTGCTACATTTACAGAAATATAGCGGAACACCAGTTTGTTGGGGATACCCAGGCACGCCTGCTACGCGTGGCCCACATTTCCAACCATAGAGGAAGGAGCTTGAGTATTACATATGACATACCCCATTATGTGAATGTCGCAACTAATCTAATAACTAATATCTCGATATATATAAGAACGATTGAGGGCAAAAATTTCCCATTCGGTGACGGGAGCTTAACAGTGAAGCTACACTTTCGACGCACTGAGTTATAATGGCCAGAAAGCCTTTCACGGTATACCGAGGGGTGAGATACCAGCGTGGTAGTGGACTTGGATCCATTTTTTTCATCCATACTACGCACCGCTGTCCCACTATTGAAGAGGGGCGCCAGATACCTAGGAAGGAAGGCGTTACAAACAGGTTTTAACGCGGCAGAGGAAATGCTCACGGGAACTAAACCTAAAGAAGCTCTAAAAAAAAAATTTAAAACGTACACGTGATGAAATCATCAAAGATGCGAAGAGAAAAATGCGTGGTGGTGGAAAGAAGAGCTGGTAGGAAGAAGGGGTTGCCAACACGTGGCGTAAAGAAGAAGAGATGTTAGGAAGAAGGGCTTACCATCACGTGTTGGAAAGGAGAACTGTTAGGAAGAAGGGGTCACGGGGCATTAAACGTAAAAGGGTGCCAAAAAAGAAGTGCTCTAAGCGTATGAGACCTATGGCCGGTCATTTTTTTAACTGATATAAGCTGAGGACGCTACTCTCACGAACCATAGATTGATTAATACTCGTCGAGGAAGGTGGCACTATTTCTGACTCGTCATGGCACGTTTCACTCATCCGTTAGTTTACAATGTTGTAAATCGAAACTGTCCCTCTTTGAGGTGCCTCCTACACAGGTCTCTATTGAAAATAGCGACTTTATTACAATTAACCCGTTAAACACAATTAGTTCACTCGTGCCCCTATAGAATTCGTGATACCCAGCTCAGGCCCTTACTTTTTTGATCCGAGTTGTATGCACATGTATGCTAAACTACGCATTGCCCATTCTGACGGAACGGATTGCGATGATAATTATGTTGCATACCCCGAAACAAACTTTCTGCACACCATATTCAGCCAGTGTGACGTATATCTAAATCAGACTAACATCTCGGCAGGTACGGGGTACTATCACCTACGAGCATATCTGGAAAATGTACTCAACTTTTCAAAAGAAGCGAAGGACACCTTTTTATCCGCCGAGGGGTATTACCACACTAAAGATGAGGGTAGTATAAAGGATAAATTTAAAAATTCTAAAAAAAAAAATATACGAATGTTTTGGGCGCCTGCATACAGACTTTACATTCCAGGAGAAGTTGCTTATGAATGGAGTGGATATGAAATTGAAGCTCACCCGCACGAGCACTGAGATCTGTATAAATCTGGGAGCTGACCAAGAAGAAGGCGCGAAACCTGTTGTGATACTCATCATGGAAGCATATTTGCGCATACGCCGAGTGAAATTAAGCTCCCCGAAGCAAACAGAAATTGAGAAAGACCTCATACATACCACAGTAAAGCAGGTCTGGCATCGAAACAGATAGAAAACATCGCTCTTGGAATACTGCCTAAAAGGATTTTAATTGGAATGCAAGATAATGCGCGACAAATGGAAATTATAAAAAGAGTGCGCTAAAATTGGAGAATTTCGGACTTAAAAACATTATATGTCAACGGCGTCGCACTGGGTGGGACAATGAATATGGACTACTCGTCAGATGCTGTGTTCCCGCTCTGCGAGAGAGCTTACAGCAGTTTGGCGCATAATACAGGTGCGTGTGATGACTTGGATTCGGCATAACGCAGAAAGAATTTGTGGAACAGTTTAACATCTACTCATTTGACGTTACGCCTGACTTAACCGCCGGTGTAAATACCCATTTAAATCCCCAGCAGACTGGCACGATTTCAGTGCGGACGGAGTTCGCCAAGCCTACAGACGCGCCTATTAGTGTACTAATATACCTCGAGTCGCAGGCCCTAATAGAAGTAGACAGATTTAGGAACATAAGCACAGATTTTTAAAATGGATGCAAATACACTCCAGAGAGAGATGAAAAGTGACTTTCGCGCGTTCCAAATTTATCGGTGTGTATGCGAAAAATGAAATATTGAAGATGCCCAGTACGGGAAACTGGTACGGGGCAGTCGTTAACATCGACATTGTGGGTGGCGAGGGGATTCATTGGTTTGCGATCTATTTTAAAACTAAGGAAAGAATGTACTATTTTGACTCACTCGGATTTCCACCATGGCATGACTCGACAATTGTACAATTTATCACGCGATTACGTGTGCCTAAGATTACCTGGAATCCATATCGTTTCCAAGAACTTTATACTGAAACATGTGGGTTGTATTGTATTTTGTTTCTCATGCACATGTCGCGCGGGAAGGGATTTATGAATTTTTAAAAATTATTCGATTTATGCGACACAAATATGAATGATAAATATGTGTGCAGACAGATAAAAAAAAAGTTCCCATATGTTAGTACCCCCTGTAATGTATAAGATCTATATTGTGTAAACCTGTATATACATTTGTAGCAATTAAGAATTGGGCGCTGACCCTTTTTGTACATGTTTTTCTACTGTTTAATAAAATGAAAATATATTACGTTTTGTTAATATCCTAAAAAAAAAATACATAATCTCGCCGATGTGGGTGCACTCGGTTGACCGGGTGTGTGTCAATACCACGACTTCTGATTCGCTGGGCGGGGCGGTTACCACTTCATTTAACACCCTCTCCCCAAAAGTGTTTATAATATCGTCTAGCTCCGTATCGCTCCTGTAATTAAAATAAATGTCAATTTGGATATATATATATATATATATATATATATATATATATATATATCAGAATGAAAACTAAATTTGAAAACGCGAATATTTCAATTTGCCTATAACTTAGCGTTTAAGCATCCACAAGAAAAGTAAAAACGTGCTATGTAAGCTAAAAATACTTACAAGACCTCCTCTATGATCTAGCACTCGTCGGCCCGTCCCAATACCACGACATCTGGGTCACGGGGATGGATGGGGGATGGCACCCCCATTTCGTCAAAAGTTGCTATAATACGCCCTAACTCGGAATCGCTCCTGCAAGTAAAATAAATGTCATGAAACTGGATGCAGCTAAAAGTGTTGGCTACCATATATATATATATATATATATATAGGGTTCATGATTAAACATGGTTTTTCAAAGCACTTTTATTGCAATTTGATAAGTGAAAATTGTTTTTCAAAACGAAGGCCCTTCTTAAAGTTTAATATTTCTAAAAGCATAACTACTTCACTTCGCAATATCACGGTTTTTTTATAAATTAGGCTAGGTTAGGTTAGTTTACACTCGGTTAGGTTAGGTTTGTCTAGGTTAGGTTAGTTTACGCCCGGTTAGGCTATGCTAGGATAGGTTAGTTTAACAGCAAATTGGAAGCGTAAACATTACAATGAACAAAGTTAGGTTTCTAAAATTCTATAAATTGTAAACATAAACCGATATAGTGATAAGGGAGAAAATTTCATCTTTAATTTGACGAGAGACACACAATGAACATAGTTAGATTTAAAATTCTATAAAATTTAAAACTGCCGAGCTGATATATATATATATATATATATATATATATATATATATATAGGGTGTCCCATAAGTCCGGCATCATAGGAGAAATTCATATTTTTCTATTTCTACAAACCATAATTCATATTTTTCTCTTTCTACAGGCCATAATATCTGTGAGCAAGGAAGAACGAATCCAGATAATTCTACTCATAGGAAATCGGAGTCAAAGAGAGGCCGCTGCTGAATTTAACAGACTGCATCCAGACCGCGAGCCAATAACACAAAGTTGTGTTAGCAGAATTGTTGCAAAGCTTAAGGAAACAGGATCCATAGAAGATAAACCACGCAGTGGACCTTCAACGAGGTCCACTGACGATGATACAGCGACTGCTATCCTAGCTCATTTTAACAGAAGTCCCAATAAGTCTCTTCGGCGATTGTCCGCCGAGACAGGAGTGTCAAAAAGTAGCATCCATCGCATTCTTCAGGCTCACAAATGGCATCCATATAAACTTCAGATCCTACAGAAGTGAATGGGCTACGGAACAATACATATTGAGCACGTTCTGTAAATAAAAGCTTTTGTTTTGCCTTTTTTTATTATTTTTCCTATGATGCCGGACTTATGGGACACCCTGTATATATATATATATATATGCTGCAAACCCACAAGGAAAAAGAAACGATTCCAAGGCCTTTCGTGGAATCGTTTTTCTTTTTCCTTGTGGGTTTGCAGCATTTATTCATTTCACGTGTTTTATTGTGAAATTCATCCCATATATATATATATATATACTGAATATATGGGGCACAGACATTAATTAAACATGATTTTCAAAGCATTTATTACGACATTACAAATTACTCACATTTCAACGGCTTCTTGAACGAGGGGTTGTTCCACTGTCTCACAAATTTCCGTAAACTGTGAAGGGAAAAGTTCGCCCCGATCTACAGCATTGAAGAGATACAACGATGCTTGGCCGTAAATATCGCTTTCGTCAAACAGGTCGGGTGAAGCATAGAGTTCGGCCATGATTTGCGTGTGTGCTATAAATTGCACGAGAAACTGGCTCTGAACGGCGAAACTCCCCATTTTATAGGGGGCATATGTGACCAACCCACATGCGGTAATCTTGCCGGCCTATTGGACTGCTTCTGGATTTGGGAGGGGCTCGTACTTAGACCTGCATTTTTCGGCCAATCCGAGAACAACGCTCCTTTTCACGAACATTGATTGGTGCTCCACGATAGGTAGGTGTGAATTTTGGGAGGAGCAATGCTATAGGCTTGCTCGGAACGAGATCAGACAGGTATACCGTACTGTGATTCGCTACTTCCCGCAAATCTGGGTGTGTCGTATGGTCCCGCTCGTTGATGAATCCTGCCCATTCACGTATTCCTGAATTTTGCCAAACTATTATTTTAGATTTAAACACCTGTCGCGTCCTTTGTTCTGAAAGGCTTTTGTCTATTTCGCGTACAATGCAACATTACTTTCTGCGAAATGTGGGTCTGTGACCTGCCGTGATTGAACAATAGACCACTTTACACAATAGGAAAGGAACGTAAAGGTTTAATGTCTTTCTACAACTATTAACAAAGCAATTCAATTTTTCGGAAAAACCGAATTGTTCGAATGGATAAAAACCGTGTATATATATATATATATATATATATATATATATATATATATATATATATCCCATTGTGTCCCATTTCGGCGCTAAATAAATTTAGGATGTGTCATGTCTTTTTGCCTATTTCTTCGGGAAGGTCATGCTTTTCAAAGGATATATATTTACAAGGTTCCAGATTTTGTATTGTACTGTGACAACCTGCCATAAATTTAGAATACTTTTCGGCCAAATGCTAATAAACGATGTGGTCCTCCATAGGCCTAAAACTTGCTTAAAAATAGAATAAATACAATTTATATTTAGTTGGAACATCTGCTTATATATACTGTAAGCTTGTGCGTAAAATTAAACCCTTTACCTGGAATATTCTTTTGTTAAGCGGAGAAAGGTTGCTTCACCTTTTTTTCTTCAAGGACTGCGATAATTTAATCTGTAGATGTGCCACAAATATAGTATTACCTTCCTGGCCGTATACGAACCCGAAAGATACGACATAAAACGCGTCTTTACCTGTACATTTACATATATATATATATAACAGTTAACAAAAATATAAGTACAGGGCTAAAACTTCCCTTTAAAAAGAGAATGATGTTACAAATTATGGAGTTGTTCAGAAAAATATTATATATATATATATATATATTGTAGTGGTAATAATGATAATAATAATAATAATTATTATTTCACGGGGTGGGACCACTCGTCTATTGTATTACCGCACGAATTGTTTCGTATTGAAGCAGCGGTGTTTTATCTAATTCAGATTGAGTGTATTTCTTTTAAATAATAGTTCCTGGCCGTATACGAACCCGAAAGATACGACATAAAACGCGTCTTTACCTGTACATTTACATATTATATATATATATATATATAACAGTTAACAAAAATATAAGTTATAGGGCTAAAACTTCCCTTTAAAAAGAGAATGATGTTACAAATTATGGAGTTGTTCAGAAAAATAATATATATATATATATATATATATATATATATATATATATATATATTGTAGTGGTAATAATGATAATAATAATAATATTATTATTTCACGGGGTGGGGACCACTCGTCTATTGTATTACCGCACGAATTGTTTCGTATTGAAGCAGCGGTGTTTATCTAATTCAGATTGAGTGTATTTCTTTTAAAATAAATAGTTCTCTTTAATGCCCATTTTGAATGATTATGTAATCCCAGTCTAAATTGATCAGAATTATATAATTTGTTTGGTTTTCAGAATAAATAATTAATTAATTGTTATTTGTCAAATCGGTCTTCTAAGCCAACTCGGTAATTATTATATGGCTCACCCGGAGGCACTGGCACTTGGCTGAGGTGCAGGGGCCCCAGCAACAGGACTGACCTAGAGTGGGATGCGAGCCCGGCCTTTTAGCACTGTGGCACTTGGTTGATGTTCTGGACGACCCCACTTGGCTGCTGATGTTCTGAGACGACGACCTCCTGAGGCACTAGCTGATGATGATCTAAGACGACGACCTCCTGAGGCACTAGCTGATGATAATCTAAGACGATGGCACACTGAGGCGCTGGCTGGCAATGGCTGATGATGCCCTAAGTCACTGCCTGAATAAGCCAACTGGCTGACTAGTGCCCTAAAAGAGGGCGGTGGGTGGCCGACGGAGTCATAACGCGTCTGACAGCTGTCAGGCGAAGGACCCCATCTCCTATGGGTCTCTCTAACTTCCTCTCTTGCTATATCTTTCTGCCCCTTCTCCTCCAAAGAGGTTCCCTTTAGGTTAGGTATGCCCCTTTCGGGGGGTTCAGCTTGGGGATACCTCCAAGTTGCATACCCTTGCAACCCCATTTTGGGGTTGGCAACAAAGGGGGTGGGGTTGGCACTCTTTGCAACAAAGGGGGTGGGGTTGGCACTCTTACAACATTACGTAATATTGCAATTAAAACTTGCACTCATACATTTTGCGGGTATACTACTGACCGCAGATAATATTTCAGCTGTTTCAGTTTGATTATGATAATCTCTATAAAATGTATGTTCATTAATTATATTTCCTGTTATTTAATCAATTGCTTTATTAATATTTTTAGATTTTATCCTCCCTCTTTCCTGACCCCCTAGAGGTCTGGGCCCCGGGAATTTATCCTGGCTTCCCCGCCCTCTCGGCAGTGCTGGGCCACCCTATATATATATATATATATATATATATATATATATATATATATATATATATGGCTGGGCGCGTTAACCGGTTAAAAATTTCCATCCGGTTAATTTCGGTTAAAATTAGTTATTTCAATAAATTGTATAAAATGCACAAAGGACTAAAGGACAAAAGATTAAGAAAGGACTAAACAAGCAAAGGGAATTATCGGAAGATAGCGAAAACCTTCGACAAGTTATTACCAACAATATTGTTAAAAGACTCTCAATGGAAGATGATGAATTTCTAGCAACTATGAACATTCATATGGTGGCCTCATTTCTAGACCCTAGATTCAAAAAACTTCCATTCGTGAATGACTACGTTCGAGAAGGCATCAAATCTACCGTAAGAGTCGAAGCTGAGAAATAAAGCACGATGATTTTCCTGATGCAGATCAAATACAGAAGAATTTGCACAAGATCCTTGGAAACAAACCTTTGTAGCTGACTTCTGCACGACCAAGTCGGAATGCCAGATCAGCCGCCGCTAGATGTGGACAGAGAGATGCTAAAATATTCTCAGGAAAAAGGTTGTCGAGTTGACGAGAGCCCATTAAAATGGTGGAAGTCAAGACGGAATGACTACCCAACATTGAGCCGTCTTGCAAAGCGATATTTCGCTGTTCAAGCTACATCAGTATCGTCTGAACGATTATTTTCGGCTTTTCGACTTGTATTTGAGAGTCGACACGTGTCACTTGAGAAAGAAACAGCAAGCGCCATCATATTTTTATATGAGAACGGGCAGTAGTTACGTTTATATCGATGCCTGTTCTTGCATCTCCAGGTCGCAGACGGGTGTAAGTATCGATTTAATTGCATTTAAATGCAAAATACTTCTAATAGGAAGTAAATTTATTGTGTGAGGAGTTTATAAATAATTATTCAAAAAGTGTATTGATAACTGATACCCATGCACTGCATGCAACTCATTCATGGACCGCACGCCAGTTATAATATATATATATATATATATAATATATATATATATATTATACAGGGTGGGTAAAAAAAAAGTAACCCCTAAAAGGTAAATTGTCATATTAAAAAAGTAAGGGGACTAGAGCTCCCAAACTTCATAGATGCTTACCTTAGCATGTTGTTCGTCTTAATTAAAAGTTGCTCGATGTGTACTCCTTCCTCCTCAGCGCAGGCCTCCAAACGTGGACGCCACTGATCTGATCATTAACCTGTTTACATATGGTTGAGACACCTTCTCCCAGCCAAGCAGATTTCTTTTGCGTAGTTCATCTATGTCTTTTATATTGGTACCAGGATGTAAACTTTCGACTTCAAAGCTTCCCAAACACCATAATCTAGTGGTGAAAGATCGAGGCTACTAGCCGGCCACATATTGGCAGTGGTGGGCACGCGCAACGATTTTTGTAGCGCCGCAACCGCAACCGCAACTCTGCTGAAATAGTTGCGCCGCACGCGCAAGCGCAACCCTTTTCAAAAAGTTGCGCCGCAAGCGCAAGCGCAACCAAAAATGTTGCGCCGCAAGTTGCGCCGCAACTGCCCACCTTTGCATATTGGGTTCGATAAAATCCGGTGTTTCTTTCTGAAGAATGTGACAGTTTGGCGTGCTCTGTGAGCAGGAGCTCCATCTTGTTGGAAAGGATATTTGTCACCACTATTTCGTCGAATATCAGTTAGATAGAATGAAAGATATACTTTCCAACAAGATGGAGCTCCTGCTCACAGAGCACGCCAAACTCTCACATTCCTTGAGAACGAAACACAGGACTTTATCTATTTTTCCTCTCTTTACAACTTCAAATCTGAAAACTTGAAGGTGATTATCAGTTACTATGGATTAATCTTTTCCTTGTATAAAGGTCAAATTTGGGAAAGATGTATGATGTTGAATATAATACTTTTTCTGAGTGAGAATCACTGAGCAATATACGACGCAATAAAAAATGCATTAACTACAAAATAGGAAGTAATTCCCTGTTGTTTAACAGTGAACATACGGTATATAGTATAGATATGGTACTTCTTGCTTTTAATAACTGCTGGGATGCAGGGCTGCCAATGAGATTTTGAGGAAATCCCCAGATCAGACTCTCAAAAAGCCCCAGAATCAAATAAAAAAACCCAGATACATATAAAAATTGAAAAAAAAATAATTATAAATTGTAAAATAAATTATTTGCTTACCCCTATTAATTGGAATAATTACAAGTCGTCCTCTTCACTAATTCCTCCTGAAAGAGTACTTAATTCCTTGTTCTCTTTGTGATTTCATTCTGTCTACTGTCTAGGTATCTTTTATTGACTGCACCCTCTTCCAAATCTCTGATTAATTCTTTGTCCAGTTCCCACGTTGTGCATGCCATATTATTTCTAGTAATAGATTGTTTGGCTAGTAACTTATCTCTGACAGTCTCAGATTTCAATGAATTTTGTGTTTCTGTTTTTTACACAATTCATTTGGGAAAATATCCGTTCAACACATGCAGATGAATGCGGGAAAATTGTTAGATTGTCATGAACTCGGACAACATTGAATATTTTGATTTATCAAGACCATCCTTTATGGTCTTTAACTTATGCCAGTATCCTGAAATGTTTTCTGTAGAAATGGGCAATTATCTGCTGAAAGACGAAAACTCCTCCATTCATCATCAAGGTCATTCAGTTTTGATTCCGGCATAATCGATGAAAATGAACAGCTAATGGAATAATTGACGTTGGAGATGTGCTGGGATCATGGGCAATCTTTTGTTCTAATACATTTAACTTAGCAATAACTCCATCATCATTGAGAGGAAATCGTTTTCTTATTTGCATGCAGAGTTCCACTAGGAACATATACCATACATGTTTCAAACATGTTTGGAACGTATTCTTTTAATGACTTTTTAGGCAATAGTTTAAATTGTAAAATATATACTATTAACATGGAAATATGCCATTTTAAATATTTAAATGAGCTATTTTAAGTTGTTTACACATTTAGGATATAAACCCCCCAGATTTCTAACTATTTTCAAAATAAAAACCCAGCAACCCAGATAGATTGTGAAACCCCCAGATCTGGGGGCATCCCCCCAGCATTGGCAGCCCTGCTGGGATGTGAGAATATATCGTGCTATAGCATTCAATACAAAACACCATTCGATAATTTTTACACACAACCTAATAATGGATTCAATCAAAATTATTCTTATAAAGTATTTTTAGGTTTTCAAAATTATTGAGCTTAAGAACCTGGAAGCCGATGCTACAATGAGGCAATTTTCTTTACTATTGAATTATATTTATGATAAAGATGTTTTACTTATCATATAGATGTTTTGTTAGGATACAATTATTTTCTCTCATTAGTTTTTTTTTAACGAAAATTGAATATATTATTTCATTACCTTAATTTTATGGGTAACGTTTTTTAGAGGTATATCTTAGGTAAATAATTTTTTATGTATTTTTTTTTAAATATTAAACAAAATATTACTGGATAATTAAACAATTTTATAACAAGGAACTTCATACTCACGTAAACAACTGTAAACAGTGGACAAAAAACTTTAAAAAATCGATATTTACAGTAGGAAACAGGCATCTCTCCGACCTCCTCTTCCGAAACACTTCATTCCACTTCCCCCTCTTGCCTCTCTCTTTTCCCTTTATTTACTCAACTCACTTCTTTTTTGATATCACACCGGCTACCTACCACCTTTAAAAGATTGAAAAGCATTGAAAATTAAAGAAATCACAACCTCTTCTTTACCTTCCTTTTATTTTAAATTTATGCTACCTGTCTAACCTATTCGTAAACATATTTTCTGTCTTGAGTTGTCTAGTTTCTTAATAAACCTGCATTATTTGAGATTTCTACATGTCCCTTGCATGGACTGGATATCAGGCAACGATCTTAAGGTCTTTGGGGTTCGTTCTTTAATCAGTAATCGGTGATGGCCTTCCTGATCGATACTTAGTTTCTCAGAGATTTGTCTAACAAAAATTAATGTCTGATGATTCTACGACAAAGTTTTGAACTACCTAACTCTCACTTTAACCATATTATGATTGCATTCACTAGTGCTGCAAGCAAGGTATTTTTCATGATCTACACATCGTACGCAGGGCATGCTTCATTTTAAAATAATGAGTGATCGAAAAGTAGCTCAAACCCGCGTTAAGATTTGATTAAATATTAGGCTAGCCTAAGCCTAGCTTAGTTTGACAGGTGGGCTAGCTTGAGCTTAGCTTAGTTTACTGATATATTGAGAGGTAGGCTAATCGTACCCGGGGGAAAATTAATTTTTTCCAGGAGAAACGTGTTTTTATTGTTGAACATTATTTTATGTCCAAATCTTAGGGTTCCGGTCGTTCCTAGGTATTAATTAATAGATGATACTGTACATTAGATGGGTGAAACAAAGATGGACAATTCTACAGCAAACAAAGTACTTACTCTAAGAAAATTACGATAACAGATTCGTATGTCATGTGGAAGTGTACAAAAAGCAACGAGTAACCTGAAACTGCATGCTTACGAGTTCAAGTTGTTTATAAATTTAATGTAAATGATGGTGAGAAGTAGGGTCATTACTGGCAATGGTCCCGTAATTTCACTCAGAATGGAGTAGGTACTTTGGATACAGTGTTTTCACGGATAAGGCATGGTTTCACCTCAATGTGTATGTTAATAGGTTGAACAGAATATGGAATTCTTAAAATCCACACGCCATTCACGAAGTGCCTCTACATTCCAAGAAATTTGGTTTTTAGTATGCGAGCTCCTGTCGACGCTTAATTCGACCTTTGTTCTTCATTGAAACATTAAATACAGAACGATACCAGTATGTTTCCTCGGTCATTTAAATATATGAAAAGTTGTGTTAACTTTCATTCCACCAGAGTGTGATGGGAACGCAAGCGACTCCTAAAGGTCCCCTTTTCGAATCTTCGTGGTGCATTTTTGTTTCACACACACACACACACACACACAACATATATATATATATATATATATATAAATTCATAATTCTTTTTATAATTCTTTAACAAAAAATTTTATTTTTTTATAATTCTTTAACTAGTGTTGAAAAAAATATTTTCGAAAATAAGCAATATAAAGAGGAGCCCCATCTCTCATTTGTCTCTTCCGAATTTTAAATCTGGTAAACAGCAGCTTATAAACTATCGTTATCTCCACCCTGCTCTGAGCTTTTCAGTTTTGAGTTTTTTTTTTTTTTAAATTATACCAATAAAAAATTATAGTTGAAATAATAAGTTATTTTGTTTGTCCACTCATGGTTATAACATAAATATACATCATTGTTAAAAGTATTTTAAAAAGTAAATTCAGAATCTGTTCCATCACTAAATTTCAATACTCTTTCCCAGTTTCTAACGTATTACCAGTAATTCAACCAGGTTTGTTATGTTGCTCGTGTTTTGACATCGTCCGACATTCTAATTTTTGCGATTGAAGGTCAGCTTTGAGCTGATGGTTTCCTTATTATTTACATTAAATAGCTTATCACTGCACATCATTCTCATTATCTCGTCCGTCAGTCAGAAAACAACTTTTCTCTCTCTCTATATATATATATATTTCTCTCTCTATATATATATATATATATAACCTTTGGTTAGCTTCCGCCCGAATTGTTCATTCTGACGAAGGTCAAGCTTATCACTCCACCTTAGACCTACAGTTTAACGTGGAATCCGAACCACGCCCCACCAGCAGCCCAGCGTCTTAACCACTAGGCCACCCAGGGTACCCATTTATCTACCAACCACTTTATTGTGTGGAAGGATGAACAGCTGGGTTTTGCTGCGCGCCGGCTGCCATCACCGGGTCTCGAACCCGGGGCCGATGGATTCGTAGTCAGCGACGCTAACCACTACACCACCGAATGTGTAATTAATTACAGTCAGATGAATTTACAAATGTAATTTTTCCAAGCCTGCACATGAGTATGCGTGAGTACAATCAAATTCAATGTATGTTTTCTATTTCCCAATTCATATTTTTTCATTTTTAAATAACAAACTCTTTTCATTATGGTTTGATCTTTCTTTATTAATTAATTAATTTAAAAATATTTTTTATTGATAGAATTTTTATTAAGTAATTTTTATAGAAGTCTAAAAAATTGAAATCAGAGCAGAGTGTAAATGTGATACTTTAAGAGCTGCTGTTGACGATATTCTGGAATTTGGATGATGAGCAGCAAAGAAGAAATGCAACAAATGAAAATAGTAAATCCAAATCAAGGTTTTTATTTTGCAGTTGATTCTCGTCATTCTTGGCTTAAGTAAAACCATTCCCATGAAGAATGTGTTCGATTCAAGCACCCCAGTTCTGGATGACAGAAGCAACGCGGACACTGAATGAAGTTCTCAAACATTCTACTAAGAATCTCTGCTGGGATGCGTCTTATGCTTTGAAATACCACCAGAGAAATGAGAAATGAGAAATCAACGGAATTTGATGCCATGGATTAGCTATCACTCAGGTATTCTAAGGCAACGTTTTGATGTGTAAGGAGGCCGAAAAGATGACTGTATTCATGTTCACACATCCCTTCCTCCTCAGTACCAGAAGAAATTTCCTTCTCAACATGCGCACATACGTAGTTGTGTTGACAGTAACACTTTGTTCTGTTTCATTTCCAATACTATACCAAACTCACTTTCTCAACGGAAAATGGTGGTGCTACATGTTCATGTGGTTGTTCGACTGTCCAAAATCTCATATTCTCATTGTTGACATGCTCACTGATATCAAAGTGAACCTCGCCTTTCTCTTCTATTTCTGCCAGTTTAACTTTGCAACAACTGTATCTTGTACATTTGCAGATCTTGGTGTATGATTCTTCTCACAGTAGTATAGTATGTTCCCACAAACTGACAGCCTGCATGTTGACTTTCTTGGTGAGGCTTGCAATTCTTGTTTTATTAAAAGTCACTTGAAAATAAAGGTAAATTATTCATTACTTTAAAAGTAGTCATACATCACTTTTGGCACATCCTATGCAGACACACATTTAGTAGCGTCATGATGTTAAAAATGTTGTTGTACAAAGACTTATTAAAGCATATGTATCTGCAAAAGCTTGATAAATTACAACAGAATATCGCAGAAAAATGTCAGAATGCATGCCACAGCGCATAATAGCAACTATAAAGCAAGAGGAGAAATGTTCTAAAAACAATTTAGGACAATTTTGAATGAAAAAATGAAATATTATTATTTGTTTAATTACCCACATTAATAAGAAAACTGGAAAATTGGGTCTGCAAAAGCTTTGCGCGTGTACTGTAATTATTTATTTAGAAGTTTTAAAAAAATTAACTCAGTAGAGTTTTGGTGCAATATTTTTTGAGTTGCTGTTGACAATATTCTAAAATTTGGAAGATGAGCAGCTGAGTTTTTTTATTGTCGGAAAACTTTAATAAAACATAGCAACACATAGGTGTGCAGCTGTGAATAAGTGATATAAATGTATATATACTGCATCTAAAACCTAATTCAACTTCATCTAACCTTAATGCCATCAAATCGAGTGGAGCGCGAAAGTGTAAACTGAAGGTTGGTTGGAGGGGTATGTCCAGTTAAATCATTAAATAGTGAAGTACTCGCTAATTTAGGCTAATCTAACCTAACGAAACCTTAACTAATCTAATCAACTATTTTACTCTTCCGAAGTATAAAAAGTGGTTAGATGTAGGTAGCGGTGTCCCACAGGGTTCAGTGTTAAGCCCATTGCTATTCGTAATTTACATTAACGACATAGATGTAGGATTGACTAGTAACGTGTCAAAATTCGCGGACGATACTAAAATAGGCGGCAAGGTTGTTAACGAGGACGATAGAAATAGGATCCAAGACGATGTAAATAGGATTATGGAGTGGACAGATAAGTGGCAGATGCAATTTAACGTAGACAAATGTAAAGTTTTGCATATAGGTTCTCGCAACAATAATTACACGTACACGATGGATGATAGGGAGTTAGCGAGCGTTGACGAGGAAGTAGATTTAGGCGTACGCGTATCTAAGGATTTAAAGGTTAGGAACCAGTGCCTGGAGTCTTGCGCAAAAGCTAATAGGATGTTAGGCTTCATAGCGCGTAATTTCGAATTTAAATCGAAGGATATTATATTGCCCCTTACAAGTCCCTAGTCAGGCCTCATTTAGAATATGCCGTTCAGTTATGGTGCCCGTACTTGCGTGAGGATATTGATAGGTTAGAAAGGGTTCAGCGTCGTGCCACGAAACTTATTCCGTCATTGCGCAATAAGCCTTATGAAGATAGGATTAAAGAGTTAGACCTGTATTCACTCGAAACTAGAAGATTAAGGGGGGAGCTTATTGAAGTTTTCAAAATCGTTAATAACATCGATAACGTAAATTTTGACAAATTGTTCACTTTCGATAATAGTAA
This sequence comes from Bathynomus jamesi, assembly GCA_023014485.1. Taxonomy (NCBI): domain Eukaryota; kingdom Metazoa; phylum Arthropoda; class Malacostraca; order Isopoda; family Cirolanidae; genus Bathynomus; species Bathynomus jamesi. The sequence continues at coordinate 36,864 of JAJOZX010016045.1, forward strand.
TGCTCGCAATAACGGATTTAAGTTGCGTGGCAGACGTTTCATTACTAATATCGCTAAAAACTTCTTTACGTTTAAAGTAATTGATAAATGGAATAATCTTCCCGCGTCAGTCGTTCATTCTACCAGCGTTAATGTGTTTAAGAACCGTCTTGACAGACATTTTAAAAGTATTAACGTTGTTTAATTTAAAAAAACAAAGTTAGCAACAGGAGCTCTGGTGGTGGTGCTCGAGGATGAGTCTGTCGACGATGAATGCCAGCTTGTGATGCCAGCAATAAATTATTATAAAAAAAAAAAAAAAATTAGACTAACACGAACGTAGATGTAGCTCGTAGCGTAAACTAACCCACTTTTTGTTTAACTTTACCTACTTTTTTTTTTTCTTATCTCCTTACTTTGCATGTCTGTAACTCTCTTTCCTTGCATGTTTGTAGTTTGGATGGTATGACAGTGAGTTAAGACTGTGTTTGCATGGTTTGTAAGCGTTCTTATTTTACTTCTTTTCATCTTTCACCCCTCTCCTATTTTCTCCGACTATTTTTCTGACTTGTCGGCAGTGGCCGGCGGATGATGATGGTGAGACTTTTTTCCTCTTTTTCTGAATGAATGTTAACCCACGAGTGATAGGTGTTGCTCCTTACTTAACCCTTATTCTCTTCTCTTCTCTTAACCCCCTACTCTTTCCTTTCTCTCGGGCTAACCTTAGAGTGGATCTTAGGGTCTTTGTTAGCCTTAGCTTCTGTACATCTGTAGATCTTTGAATTCTCACAAACTAACTCGATCACACTTATGCACACACACATATTTAGAAATTTTAGTTTCGTATAAAGTTTTAGAATTAAATGACTTGGGCCTTCTTGACTGATATAAGTGAAGAAGAAGACAAGAAGTGAACAGGTCGTCTTTTCCTTTAGAAACCAAAATTAAAAACTTTCTTCATTTCAACCAAAGTATCTTTGGTAAGAAATTTTGCTTCAACATCATAATTTTGTAACATTCATTCCCGATTATTATATATATATTATTATAATATATATATATATATATAATATATATTATATATATATATATATATGCGCCTCGGTGGTGTAGTGGTTAGCGTCGCTGACTACGAAAATGAAGTAGCTACACCCTCATACTGGACATGGAGAAGCTCCCAAGAGTCTGGGGAAATACCGAGCATCCTGGAAAGAGCAAACATTGTCCCTATATATAAAGGAGGAGATAGATCTCAAGCAAGGAACTATAGACCAGTGTCATTGACGTCCCACCTTACCAAAGTATTTGAAAGAATAGTTAGAGAGAAAATCTCGGACTTCTTGGAGACACTGGGAAGATTCACCGAAAATCAGCACGGATTCCGATTAGAAAGATCATGCCTGTCACAACTTATAGAGCACTATACCAATATCGTAGATGCAGTGGAAGGCAATGAAAATTACGTGTCATATACAAAGATTTTGCTAAAATTTCGACAAATGTGATCATGGTATAATCGCGCATGAAATGAAACATATGGGAATAACAGGCAAAGTGGGAAAATGGATCTACAATTTCCTCAGAGAACGTCTACAGGTAAAAATGTAAGGTATATCATCATCAGAATCGAAAGTACACAGCTCAGTACCACAAGGTACAGTACTTGCCCTACTCCCGTTCATTTATCATGCTGACAGACATAGACAGTGGAGTAAACAGCAACATTATAGCAACATCCTTTGCAGATGATACAAAAATCAGCAGAAAATCAGCAATGCAAAAGTGGAGGAGGCCTTGCAGAGGGACACGAACAAAATATACAAATGGTCAGAAGACAACAAACTGACATTTAATACCGAGAAATTTCAGTTCTTGAGATATGGTAGAAATGAGGAACTTAAAGAGACAGCGTATTATGCTCCAGATAAACAGTAAATTCAGAGAAGCATGAAAGTGATCGATTTGGTGGGTTACAATGACCGATGATGCGAAATTCGACATACAAAATCAGATAGCGATAAACAAAGCAAAAATAGTCGCGAGACAGGTACTAAGAACGTTCATAAGGGACAAGGCAGTAATGATTCCCATGCTAAAAACTGATCATATCAACTTGAATACTGCTCACTATTGACGTCCCCCAAATAAAAAGGAAGAAACTAATAAACTAGAAGAAACTCAGACATTTCACAGCTAAGAGTGATGGATGCAAAGAACTCACCTACTGGTAAAGACTACATAAACTAAATCTGTATTCCCTGAAAACAAGAAGTGAGGTACGCCATAATCTACATATGGAAAATGATAAAAATACTGGTACGAAACCTCACACTAAACCCAATAACCATCCAGACAACACTGGAAAATAGGAAAGGCAGAATGTCTTTCTTATATGTGATCAGTCTTTCCTTGTGAACAGACATGTTTTATCGAGTGTCCAGTGTTATCAATTGAATAAGTGGTTTTCGTTGAGGTGTCTTTAAAAAAAAATAGTGTTTCGTGCATTCTTAACTAAATTACTTCGTGTTACTGATCATTCATTAACGAATATACTGTATTTCATCTATTGACTTTATTCAGTACTATATTATTTGATTAAACCAAGGCTAATCCACGTGGCTTGCCTTGTTTGTTTTTCAAATCTATCAGAAAACGAGGAGTCATAAGGTTCATTTTCCCTTCCTTCGGGAGGTCAGGTAGTGTGTGGTCACACACCGTGGGAAAAAAGGAAAAAGTCGGTCGAATCGCGGACAGATAAGTACTATTAATACTCTTTCTTTTACAGATCTTTCGTCGGTAGCTTAATTATATATTCATTTAGCATAAATTTGTTACAAGAACCCGTTTTTGCGTTTCAAGAACATTTTTAAGGGTTTGGGCAGGAGATGTCACAATAAGCACGCGGTAGACCTACGTTGTAATTTATTAATTTCCAAACGCTCATTTTTTTTTTTTAAAGCATGGCACCCCCGTCAAGTACTTGCAGTCGCTGTGAAGGGAAATTTGCCGCTTACGCGTTTACAATGGCTAATAATAATGAACAGTTAGTTTGCAGGTGGTGCTCAAGCATAGAAGTCCTGAGGAACGAGTTAGAACGTGAGAGGGAGGCCAGAGTGAGGCTTGAAGAAAGCGTGATGCTCCTGATGGCAAAATTAGAATCCCTTGAGACTCCAGTTACGACCCCTCCTGCTTCAGTTTCTACTAATAATATAAATAGTACTAATAGCCCTCTCTCTTCCCCTAGTTCCCAACCCTTCGTTCGAGTGCGTAATGGAGCACCATTGAGAAAACCTAAGACTTGTCTACCAGTAATAACAAACAATAAGTTTTCTGTTTTAGGTTTCGAAGATGCTGATGAACCGGAAATACGACTCGTTGGCGATTCCATTGTTCGAGGGCAGCTCGAGGAATTCTGTGGGAGAAACCCTCGTCGTAGGCGCCGTTACTGCTACCCTGGTGCAAGGGTGGAGGATATAACTAATAGTGTTGACCATTTTACAGACGGTACCGCCGAGGACACAACGTATGTTATTCATGTCGGTACTAATAACGTTTTAAATTCTAGATCGGAAGAACTGCTGGCTAGGTACAGGGACTTACTAGAGCGATTAAAGGAAAAAACTAATAAGATTGTTTTAACAGGTATACTTCCTCGAATTATCCAACGTAACGATTTCTACAGCAAGGCGACCTATATTAACAATAACCTAAAGTCTCTTTGCCAACAGGAAGGAGTGCATTTTGCGAATTTTTGGAACAGTTTCTACGGCAGGAGGGACTTGTTCCTCGGAGATGGACTTCATCTTAATGACGTTGGAGCTGCGCGTTTAGGAAGACTATTTCATAATACTGTCTCTTCTTTTCAGGCTGCCGTAACTCGAACGGTCCCAGCGTAAATTCCACAAATTTCCCCTGCGCTCGCGAAGGTGTCGCAATTACAAACAATTTGAAGGTTCTATCCTTAAATGCTCGTAGCTTACGAAATAAAATAAACGAATTTTTTTCTTTAATTGCTTGTAAAGACTATGATTTAATTGCGATAAATGAATCGTGGCTTAGCACTGAAACACGTGACTTTGTAGGGGAGTATCAAATTAGAGGTTATAGACTTTTTGTTAAAAACAGAATAGGTAGGCGAGGAGGCGGTGTTATGTTGTATATCAAAGATAATATTGCGAACGTTATAGAAGTAAAGCACACAATTCCAGAACCAATAGATTCGACTATAGCAGAACTTAAATTGAACGATTTCAAACTTTGTTGCGGTTATATATAGGCCCCCTAATCAAACAGCTGATACGGACGAAGCGTTATATCGTGAACTAAAGAGAATAATAGGTAGTGAGCAGGCTTTAGTTATGGGTGACTTTAATTGCGCCAACGTGAATTACGATACAATGCAGGGAGACGCGGAAGGTAATCGTTTAGTTAATTTTCTCGAGGATAGCTTTCTTATTCAAAAGGTTGGGGAACCTACGAGGTTGGACAGTATTTTAGATTTAGTAATAACTACGGATGATAGGCTAATTACTGATCTTCAAGTAATAGAACCGTTAAGCAATAGCGATCACAATATGGTAGAGTTTGTCCTCTCAGTAAGTCACTCGAAACCAGCTAACTCGACTAAAATTCCTAACTTCCAGCACGCAGACTTTTGTAAATTTCGAAATAAATTGTCACACGTCAATTGGGAAAACGTAATGGGGAACTCCAACGCAAAACTAATGTGGGAATCGTTTGAAACAGTATTTAGGACTATAAATGAGGAATGTGTACCGTACAAAATTAAGCGTGCGAAAGTAAATAACAAGCCCTTGTGGTTTACTTCTAGAGTAGGAGACATTATAAAGAGTAGAGATAGGGCTTATAGGCTACATAAGTGCGATAAAGACAATTTGTGGTTACGAAACAACTACATATCTCTAAGGCGTGAAGCGAAAAGTGTAATAAAAAGTCCAAGCGCGAATTTGAAATCTCCATAGCTCGTGACGGTAAAGAAAACCCCAAGCGATTCTTTCAATACGTCAACAATAGAAATCCAGTAAAAAGTGTCTTGGGGCCGTTGAAAAATGTTAACGGAGATCTAGTTTCTGAAAACAAGGAAATGGCTACCTTGCTAAACGAATTCTTTACGTCAGTTTTTACTATAGAAGATGTAACGAATATCCCTACGGTCATAGACATAATACCTTTTGATAATGGTAATATTTTGGATAATATTGTGGTTAGTGAAGGGGAGGTAATGCGCTATATTGATAAAATGAAAACGCGTAAATCACCGGGGCCGGATTCCATATATCCCATACAACTAAAAGAATTAAAAGATAGCATTGTTGTGCCGCTAACAAGATTTTTAATGCGTTTCTGAGGGGTGCGTACCAGATAATTTCAAGTTAGCAAACGTAACACCTATCTTTAAGAAAGGCGATAAAGGTGCGGCGGGAAATTATAGGCCAATCAGTTTAACGTCTGTTGTAGGTAAGCTACTGGAATCAATAATTAGGGATCGTATAGTCGAACACTTAGAATTGCATAACTTAGTTAGAAATACGCAGCACGGTTTTAGGCGAAACAAATCTTGCTTAACTAATCTTTTAGAATTTTTTCAAAGCGTGGTTGACGTTTACGATAGTCATCGGGCGGTTGATGTAGTGTATTTAGATTTTCAAAAAGCGTTTGACACCGTACCGCACAAAAGACTCATTGAGAAAACTAAGGCTCATGGAATCAGGGGTGTAGTAATAAATTGGATAGAAGAGTGGTTGCGAGGTAGGAAACAGAGGGTGGTCGTTGATGGAGCGGAGTCGTGTTGGGCTAATGTAGCGAGTGGCGTTCCTCAGGGTTCTGTATTGGGCCCCTTGCTTTTTCTTATATATATTAACGATTTAGATGTCGGCCTAGTCAGTACAGTTTCAAAGTTTGCGGATGACACGAAGCTGGGTGGTAGGGCGATTAATGACGAAGATAGAGGTAAAATCCAGAATGATCTGAATAAAATCGTTGATTGGTCAGTCACATGGCAAATGAGATTTAACGTCGATAAGTGCAAAATTTTACATATAGGTTCGCGTAACGGTAATTTTGCGTATAGTATGTCAGGGAAAGAGTTGATAAGCGTAGAGCAGGAAAAAGATTTAGGAGTTATAGTCACTGGTGATTTAAAAGTAGCGAAACAAAGTACAGCAGCGGTCAATAAAGCGAACAAAGTGTTAGGTTTTATAGCTCGGAATTTTGAGTACAAATCGCGCGATATTATAGTTCCTCTTTATAAATCATTAGTTAGACCCCATTTGGAGTACGCGATCCAATTTTGGAATCCGCATATGCGCAAAGATATAGACAAAATCGAAAGAGTTCAAAGACGAGCAACTAAGATGATTCCGTCGCTTAGGTCAAAGTCGTACGAGGATAGGCTTAAAGAGTTAAAATTGACTACACTCGAGACTAGGAGGCTAAGGGGTGATCTAATCCAGGTTTTCAAAATTATGAATGGGTTCGATAACGTAGAGAGATAGCTTTTTCGAAATATCTCAATATAATAGGACTAGAAATAACGGGTGTAAGTTGACAAGTAGAAGGTTCGAGACAGCAGTTGCCAAAAACTTTTTTACGCATAGAATAGTAAATAGCTGGAATAGTTTGCCGGTAGAAGTAATTAGTAGCACGTCTATAAACATGTTTAAAAATCGATTAGACGCATATGTTGATAGATTGGGTATAGTTTAAGGTAGTAAAATTAAGGGTTGGATAAGATAGATTTTGATTCTCTTTTCATTAAAGATCACAATAACCAGACTAGAGGTCATAGTATGAAATTATTTAAGCCAAGATGTAGAACAAATTTAAGAAAACATAGTTTTACAAGTGTTGTGGGATATAGGGAGGCAGCATCTTGGGTTAGGGGATACTCTCTGTCCTTACACACCCCATTTAAAGAGATTCCTCTGCCGAGCGGTGCCCCCCATAGTACTGTGAGGTATTGAAAAACTCATGATCTTCACTTGCCCCACAAACACCTTTAAATGGGAGACCCAAAATGGGTGCACACACATTTCTACATTACTGTACAGTCTTTACAGCCACACCTACACTTTTCCTCCTAAGTATATATATTGTAATGTATATGGTTGTAAATTGTGACTTGGTCCGCAATTGATATGGACCGTGACTTATTTTTGGTTGGCAAGGTACTGGTATTGATGGATACCGTAATGAAATTGACTGGATTCTTTGGATCTGATATATTTGCATGTCGGTTATAAATAGATATAGAGTGTAACATATTTGTGGATAGTAGTCTATTATGACTTGATCCTCTGGATCCAGAGATTTATAGTTTAGTTTTAAATTGATAATTATTTAGTTTTGTAAAAATTGGTTGTTGCCAATGTACAGGCAGTTTTTACATAGTGGAGCCACCTCGATGGGCCGAAGTGGCCCCTAGTGTGCCCACTATAAAAATTTCTTATGTTCTTTGTGGTTCGGAACCCACGTAAAATTGTAGGTCCCCTCCGCCACCACGGAGGACATGCACAATACACAATTACGAACACAGTTAGGTAGACCAGCCATGAGTGGATCCTAGGGTCTTTGTTGGTCTGAAACATTATAACATTATAACATCCCAAATTAAAGGCCCGACAAGGGACTTCTTCAACACTGAAGGAAAATAGCTTGGTTATCAGGGGGCCAAGACTTTTTAACCAGCTTCCAAAGGACCTCAGAAACGTTACAGGGGGTCAAAGTTGAAGTCTTCAAAAGAAGACGCGTGGCTCAGGACGGTACCAGATGAGCCGGGTGTACCTCGTTCTGTGCGGTGGAGCTCAATAGAGCAACTCGCTCCTCCACCAAGCCAGTCCTAGTAGAGGCGGGGACACCAGCTTCACTTTCGTGTAAAGAGAGACCAACGCACAGAACTGCAACGAGGTATATTGTACACTATATAGGCTATGCTACAACTCAGAATGGTTCCCTGAGAAACATTTATGCACACAGATCGTGCGTGGAACAAGGAACACTTCTGGGATAATTAATAATTAAATCCAGTACAGTTCGAATAAGTAATGGTAAATGGCAAATACTAAAGTTTTTCTTTTTCATGATGTAAGCCCGACGTGGGCAACGGGTCACTAGCAAAGAGACCCCAAAATATAACTTCCCTTACCAGCTATCTGTTAAGCAGATATGACCCAGCTTTGGACAAGATCTTGGGTTTTAGTTTTGTATTTAAACATTTAAACCCTACAAGACAACTAAGAACATGGTTTGGGAAATGGTCTAGGGCAATGATTAATAACAAAGATGTACTTATTAAACCTTATGTAAACATGATACCAGCTTAGCAACATGGAAAGTGGGCATGAGTTATTCAAATCAGCTCTAGTATGCCGTCGCCTTAAAAAGGTTGGAACCACTGGCCGGTCGTACTTTATCACGGTGAAAAGCATTTCTGACGATGCAAAATATTGTTGTCTACTTCCTTTACTTTTATATTATATTTAAATAGATTTTTAAAAAGGGTTTTAAATAGATTTAAAGAAAATCTATAAAACTGGCGCAGAGGACTGTCAATACTGCTGCAGAATTCTAGTTTTTTACTGTATATACACAATAGAGTACTGTATAGTGCTTGAAGAATAGCGTTGAATGTAATAAATTAAAACTATAGTTACCCACTAAATAAATAAAAAAAGAAAAATTTATTTGTCCTTATTTTTTGGGTAACATTTATATTTCTTACACTTAGTGCTTCGGAATGACTATAACTCCCTGATCATAAGATGAAATGAATTTGGCGAAACAAACATTACTAATTTTAGAAAAGTCATCCGTTTACAGTTATAAATAATTAAGCAGGTACTTTTCCGTTCTCTACTCCCATGCCAAACTTAAACGTCGGACTAACTAACGAAAATATGAAGGGCGTACAGTTGACCTAACCGGCGTTTAAATTTTGCATGGGGCCAGATAACGGAAAAGTACCTAAAGCTATTATTACAAAGAAGTTTTATTTCAATAACGGCTAATTTAACATTTTAAAACTTAATGAGAGAGAATATGGATTACCTGAAGATCAGGGGCCCCAGCCTTCTTTAGTTAGCCTTATAGACTACTAACGAATATATCACGACCTAACCTAACCAATCATTAGGTCAACTGTACGCCCTTGACGATTGGTTAGGTTAGGTCGTGATATTTTCGTTAGTTAGCCTTATAAAGCTAACTAAAGAAGCCTGGGGCCCTTGATCCACAATACTAATATAAGTTTAACCAAGTTTAAATAAACACAATCAACTTTATTATCTTCATATTGTGGATATTTAACTAATGATAAGATGTCATATTCTTATTCTTTGAAAAATAATTATTAAAAAATTCATAGTATTGCTACAGAATATAACATATCTCAATAGTGTGAAGAAACACCTACACTTCAAGCACCACTTGTTTATGAAATGCTGTTGAGTCTTTCTATAAAAACTGGCGGTCCTTCTCAAGTTTTGTTGTAACTTTTCATTAAAAAAAAAAAGGAGCTCCTATGGCAATAATAATGAGAGATAATGTTAATTGGAGTAAAAAAAAATAGGAACACCGTTATATATACAAATAAGTAAATATAAATAATAAGTTTCAAGGTTACGTGGTCGTTTTAGATTAGGTTACTTATTTTCCACGTGACCGAATTTGACCATAACAAAACAATCTTGAAACTAATTTTCAATTTATCAAAACACTGGTCTCCGGGAAACTTTATATGTATATATATGGGATGAATTTCACACTATCCTGTTATAAATGACTAACAGGATAGTACATGTAATCTTTGTCAGGGAAGTGTACTGTTGAATGCACGAAAGGCCTTGGAATATTTTTTTTCCCTTGTGGGTTTGTATCATTTATTCATTTCACGTGTTTAAGTATGAAATTCATCCCATATATATATATATATTGTGTGTGTGCGCGCGCGCAGTGCACAAATAAGAATGCTAGCTAGATTCAAGAAAAAAATCAAGGTGTATTGTCACACACCTTTATGACAACAGAAAACGCTCTATATACTTTTTCAATTGGGAAACATTTTATTTCTTACACTTTATAACACTTTTCATGACTATAAAATGAAATAGTAATGGCGGTAAAACTAACCAAGGAAAAATATTCATAAGTAACACAAATACTTAAACTATAATCGGAAATCGTTTTTGAACTTGTTTTAAACGAAGCTATTTTTAAAATTAATATTGAAACTTGATGAAAAAATATAATAACGTCAAAAGACTTAATATAATGATATTGTTCATTGAGAGTATGACACTCAAATGGCGCATTTGCTATTTATTGTCTTAAAATAAACAAAAGTAATGTTGTGAATGTTATAGTGAAAGATTAGACTTCGAAATAAGTTCAAATTATTCTGTAATAATTTTACTGCAATTCCTGCAAATAAAAAGTTTAGTAAAAACAACTAAATAATTGGTGCGGCAACGTTTATATTCGTATGGAAAGAAAACCACCGAATTTTCCAATTCGTAACGACGACATAATACAATTATTTATGGAGAATCTACACATTTTGTTTAAATATGTCTATCAAGAAAATCAAAGGTAAATTTTTTTTTTTTTAAAGTAGTCACACCCCCGATTTACACGCCCCCCATTTGCGCGCGGTCAGAAAATATTCATTTTTTTATAAATAGAAAAATTACATATTACTAATTTTTACATTTTTTACAGATGAGTTTATGTATTTATTTATTTATTTAATTAATATTTTTTAGGCAGATTATTATTATTTAATTTCCTTTAATTTTTGGGGTGTCTTGGGGTTGAGGCCCGTACTCAGCACATTAAATTATATGTTATAGTTCCCCCAATTTACGCGGAAGATTCAGGAACATCCACCGCGTAAATCGGGGGATTACTGGATATATTGTATATATATATATATATATATATATATATATATATGAGAGAGTAATTCCTGTGTGTAGGCCTATACTTCAATTTAAAGTCTGAAATTTACACACACTAAAATAAATGGTTTGGCCCTACAAAAAGTAAATTAAATTACTAATAATTACGTTATAAAGCAATAATGAAACACCCTCTCTCTAACAAATTATACCTATCCTCATCTCCAAATAGGATTGTCACTCATCTCCTATTTCAAGAAACGTTACAGTACCGTTATTTCACAAAAATGTTCAGCGTCCTTTACACTACTTTTGTCTTGTGTTTTAGGAATATTGTATGTAATCGGCTTACAAAACAATACACTACTACTACTACTACTACAAATAATACTAATAATAATGATAGTAATAATAATTGTTGATTTGTAAATGTGAAAATATGATTGTCGACCCAAAAATAGAACCAAAGGTGGGAATCCAGTATCTGTTCTGTACGTGTGTGGTTATTTATGTATAATATAATTCACCTTTACGTAACTAAACTAACAAGAATTTTTCATTTCATACGGAATTGGGGAATTGTATAGTGCAAATAATAACAGTACACCATCTATTTTTCCTTTCTCTTAAGAACTCCTTCAAATCTGAAGACGATTATCAGTTACTGTGGATTAATCTTTTCCTTTGAGATTGCACAAAAATGCTCATATACTAAGTAATAAAGATCAAAGTTGAGAAAGATGAACGATGTTGAATATTATACATTTCTGACAGGGCTGCCAATGAGATTTTGAGGAAATCCCCAGATCAGACTCTCAAAAAGCCCCAGAATCAAATAAAAAACCCCAGATACATATAAAAATTGAAAAAAAAATAATTATAAATAGTAAAATAAATTATTTGCTTACCCCTATTAATTGGAATAATTACAAGTCGTCCTCTTCACTAATTCCTCCTGAAAGAGTACTTAATTCCTTGTTCTCTTTGTGATTTCATTCTGTCTACTGTCTAGTATCTTTTATTGACTGCACCCTCTTCCAAATCTCTGATTAATTCTTTGTCCAGTTCCCCGTTGTGCATGCCATATTATTTCTAGTAATAGATTGTTTGGCTAGTAACTTATCTCTGACAGTCTCAGATTTCAATGAATTTGTGTTTTCTGTTTTTTACACAATTCATTTGGGAAAATATCCGTTCAACACATGCAGATGAATGCGGCAAATTGTTAGATTTGTCATGAACTCGGACAACATTGAATATTTGATTTATCAAGACCATCCTTTATGGTCTTTAACTTATGCCAGTATCCTGAAATGTTTTCTCTGTAGAAATGGGCAATTTATCTGCTGAAAGACGAAAACTCCTCCATTCATCATCAAGGTCATTCAGTTTTGATTCCGGCATAATCGATGGAAAATGAACAGCTAATGGAATAATTGACGTTGGAGATGTGCTGGGATCATGGGCAATCTTTTGTTCTAATACATTTAACTTAGCATAACTCCATCATCATTGAGAGGAAATCGTTTTCTTATTTGCATGCAGAGTTCCACTAGGAACATATACCATACATGTTTCAAACATGTTTGGAACGTATTCTTTTAATGACTTTTTAGGCAATAGTTTAAATTGTAAAATATATACTATTAACATGGAAATATGCCATTTTAAATATTTAATGAGCTATTTTAAGTTGTTTACACATTTAGGATATAAACCCCCCAGATTTCTAACTATTTTCAAAATAAAACCCAGCACCCAGATAGATTGTGAAACCCCCAGATCTGGGGGCATCCCCCCAGCATTGGCAGCCCTGTTTCTGAGTGAGTCACAAACTTCATTTTTATACAATGCAATAAAAAATGCATTAATTTAAAACAAATTTTCGAAGACGAATTCAATACCTGTTCATTTATTAAATTTAACAACTGTTGTAAAATGTTTTTAGGTTTTCAAAACCTCCCAAAATTAATATTTTAAACATTTGCTTGGTTCTAGATTTATAACTAACTTTATAACCTACAATTCTTTTTTACAATAAAGATGTTTTACTTATCTTATACTTTATTGTTTATGATATAATTATCTATTTTCATTAATTTATTTCTTCCTGAAAATTAATTTATTGTTTTAATACCCGAATTTTATGGGTAACAAAACTATTATTTTTTTCAGAGTTATAGTTCAAGTAAATAATTAATTCGTTTTGGGTAAATATGGATATTACGGCCTCCACCAAGTTGACAATACTGGTTATTATCAAACGTTTCAGCATAATTTTAGAGTCTAATGGTATATGTTATTATTTGTGCAATTGCGTATTTATAATGTTATAGGCTTTTAAAGAAATTATTTTCGTAACTCCATTTTTTGAATGACGTCATCATAAGTATATCTATTTGGGTGGAAAAAAACAAAAAATGAGGTATAGTGTTTTCCGTTTTCTTCATTAGTTGATTTTCCAATTGGCGTGTGAAGGATCTGAGATGTATTTCGAAGATGTTTTATGGAAATTAACAATAGTGATAATTCTGCTGTAAAAATTTTGTTAACATGGTGTGTTACAGTCGTATTTTAAATGCAGAGTGTGTGGATCTAAGTGTTCCTACGATGAATCAAGGTGGAGATTTCGATGCCAGAAACGAGTAACTGATAAGAAAAATAAACGCCGGCGACGATGTGCATTTTCGATATCTCAATTTAGAGATACATGGTTAGGTGAGGCTCGGATATCTCATCTCTTAACTTGCGTAGGTTAGGTTAGGTAGTTCTCTAGCAATTTGGACACTGAATGCATTTTTCTAGTAGTATTTGATGTGCAATGTTAAAATCTGGCCTTCATTTTATGGGGAAATGAACCAAAATATGTTAAAACTTTGAAGTCTCAACTTTTGATTGGTTCATTTCCACATAAAATGAAGGCCAGATTTTAACAAAGCACATCATACACTACTAGGAAAATGTATTTTGGCATCAAAATTGGGTGGAGGCCGTAATATCCATATTTACCTTTGTTTGTGTAATGTGTTTAAATATTAAAAATATTACTGGATAATTAAAAGATTGGTAAATATTCCGCTGAATTCACACCCGGCAATTAATGAGAAGATATTTTTCTGGTCAATTTTGGTGTGTTTTGAAAGAATGTGACATCCGTTTCTTGTGCAAAATGAGCAGTTTTCGAGATATTTTCAGTTTTCAAGTATTTGAAAAATCGTAAAATTAGAAACGAAACGAAGGTTAAATTCCTTCAAATACATCAAAATTAACCAGGAAAATATTTACTGTGATGGCACAACATAACCTAACTCTCTAACCCTAACCTAACCTAACCTTACCACACCTAGGCAATACATATATGAATAAATCGAATTATATTTATTTATTGCTTTATAATCATTTGCACACTATATAAAACACAGTTTTCCACGTTATCTTTCCTTAATGATTCGAAATATTATGTTGTCATGTTAAGGTGGTCGTTTGAGTTCTAGCGGAATATTAACCAAGCGACTTTATAACTGAAAAAAAATCTTCATACTCATACAGTCAACTGTAAACAGTGTACAGAAAACTAAAAAAATCGATATTTACAGTAAAAAACGAGCATTTCTCTGACCTCTTTTTTCTAAACACTCCATTTCATTTCCCCTTACTGCCTCTCTTTTTTCCCCTTTATTTTCTCACCTTACTTTCTTTTTCACGTCACACCTGCTACCTACCACCCTTAAAAGGTTGAAAAGCATTAAAATGGTCACTATGCAGAAAATGACATGGCCTAAAGTTGAATTAAAAAATACATTTTTCTACTGTATTTTGGGTAATTATTCGTTTTTTGACCCAGTCTCTTTTTATAATGAGAGCAAACTTTTCTGGTCAATTTTGAGGTGTTTTGTACGAATGTCATCCGTTTCCTGTGCAAATGCGTAGTTTGTCAGATGACGATATCTCGAAAACTACGCATTTGCACAGGAAACGGATGGCAGATTCGTGCAGAACATCTCAAAATTGACCAGAAAATTTGCTCTCATTATAAAAAGAGACTGGGTCAAAAAACGAATAATTACCCAAAATACAGTAGAAAAATGTATTTTTTAATTCAACTTTAGGCCATGTCATTTTCTGCATAGTGACCATTTTTAATGCTTTTCAACCTTTTAAGGGTGGTAGGTAGCAGGTGTGACGTGAAAAAGAAGTAAGGTGAGAAATAAAGGGGAAAAAGAGAGGCAGTAAGGGGAAATGAAATGGAGTGTTTAGAAAAAGAGGTCAGAGAAATGCTCGTTTTTTACTGTAAATATCGATTTTTTTTAGTTTTCTGTACACTGTTTACAGTTGACTGTATGAGTATGAAGATTTTTTTTCAGTTATAAAGTCGCTTGGTTAATATTCCGCTAGAACTCAAACGACCACCTTAACATGACAACATAATATTCTGAATCATTAAGGAAAGATAACGTGGAAAACTGTGTTTTATATAGTGTGCAAATGATTATAAAGCAATAAATAAATATAATTCGATTTATTCAATATGTATTGCCTAGGTGTGGTAAGGTTAGGTTAGGTTAGGGTTAGAGAGTTAGGTTATGTTGTGCCCTCACCAGTAAATATTTTCCTGGTTAATTTTGATGTATTTTGAAGGAATTTAACCTTCGTTTCGTTTCTAATTTTACGATTTTTCAAATACTTTGAAAACTGAAAATATCTCGAAAACTGCTCATTTTGCACAAGAAACGGATGTCACATTCTTTCAAAACACACCAAAATTGACCAGAAAAATATCTTCTCATTAATTGCCGGTGTGAATTCAGCGGAATATTTACCAATCTTTTAATTATCCAGTAATATTTACTTAATATTTAAACACATTACACAAACAAAGGTAAATATGGATATTACGGCCTCCACCCAATTTTGATGCCAAAATACATTTTCCTAGTAGTGTATGATGTGCTTTGTTAAAATCTGGCCTTCATTTTATGTGGAAATGAACCAATCAAAAGTTGAGACTTCAAAGTTTTAACATATTTTGGTTCATTTCCCCATAAAATGAAGGCCAGATTTAACATTGCACATCAAATACTACTAGAAAAATGCATTCCAGTGTCCAAATTGCTAGAGAACCTACCTACCTAACTACGCAAGTTAAGAGATGGAGATATCCGAGCCTCACCTACCATGTATCTCTAATTGAGATATCGAAATGCACATCGTCGCCGGCGTTTATTTTTCTTATCAGTTACTCGTTTCTGGCATCGAAATCTCCACCTTGATTCATCGTAGGAACACTTAGATCCACACACTCTGCATTTAAAATACGACTGTAACACACCATGTTTAACAAAAATTTTTACAGCAGAATTATCACTATTGTTAATTTCCATAATAACATCTTCGAAATACATCTCAGATCCTTCACACGCCATATAAGAAAATCAACTAATGAAGAAAACGGAAAACACTATACCTCATTTTTTGTTTTTTTCCACCCAAATAGATATACTTATGATGACGTCATTCAAAAAATGGAGTTACGAAAATAATTTCTTTAAAAGCCTATAACATTATAAATACGCAATTGCACAAATAATAACATACACCATTAGACTCCTAAAATTATGCTGAAACGTTTGATAATAACCAGTATTGTCACTTGGTGGAGGCCGTAATATCCATATTTACCCAAACGAATTAATTATTTACTTGAACTATAACTCTGAAAAAAATAATAGTTTTGTTACCCATAAAATTCGGGTATTAAAACAATAAATTAATTTTCAGGAAGAAATAAATTAATGAAAATAGATAATTATATCATAAACAATAAAGTATAAGATAAGTAAAACATCTTTATTGTAAAAAAGAATTGTAGGTTATAAAGTTAGTTATAAATCTAGAACCAAGCAAATGTTTAAAATATTAATTTTGGGAGGTTTTGAAAACCTAAAAACATTTTACAACAATTGTTAAATTTAATAAATGAACAGGTATTGAATTCGTCTTCGAAAATTTGTTTTAAATTAATGCATTTTTTATTGCATTGTATAAAAATGAAGTTTGTGACTCACTCAGAATTTTAACAGGGCTGCCAATGCTGGGGGGATGCCCCCAGATCTGGGGGTTTCACAATCTATCTGGTTGCTGGGTTTTTATTTTGAAAATAGTTAGAAATCTGGGGGGTTTATATCCTAAATGTGTAAACAACTTAAAATAGCTCATTTAAATATTTAAAATGGCATATTTCCATGTTAATAGTATATATTTTACAATTTAAACTATTGCCTAAAAGTCATTAAAAGAATACGTTCCAAACATGTTTGAAACATGTATGGTATATGTTCCTAGTGGAACTCTGCATGCAAATAAGAAAACGATTTCCTCTCAATGATGATGGAGTTATTGCTAAGTTAAATGTATTAGAACAAAAGATTGCCCATGATCCCAGCACATCTCCAACGTCAATTATTCCATTAGCTGTTCATTTTCCATCGATTATGCCGGAATCAAAACTGAATGACCTTGATGATGAATGGAGGAGTTTTCGTCTTTCAGCAGATAAATTGCCCATTTCTACAGAAAACATTTCAGGATACTGGCATAAGTTAAAGACCATAAAGGATGGTCTTGATAAATCAAAATATTCAATGTTGTCCGAGTTCATGACAAATCTAACAATTTTCCCGCATTCATCTGCATGTGTTGAACGGATATTTTCCCAAATGAATTGTGTAAAAAACAGAAACACAAATTCATTGAAATCTGAGACTGTCAGAGATAAGTTACTAGCCAAACAATCTATTACTAGAAATAATATGGCATGCACAACGTGGGAACTGGACAAAGAATTAATCAGAGATTTGGAAGAGGGTGCAGTCAATAAAAGATACCTAGACAGTAGACAGAATGAAATCACAAAGAGAACAAGGAATTAAGTACTCTTTCAGGAGGAATTAGTGAAGAGGACGACTTGTAATTATTCCAATTAATAGGGGTAAGCAAATAATTTATTTTACAATTTATAATTATTTTTTTTTCAATTTTTATATGTATCTGGGTTTTTTTATTTGATTCTGGGGCTTTTTGAGAGTCTGATCTGGGGATTTCCTCAAAATCTCATTGGCAGCCCTGTGCAGCCAGAAATGTATAATATTCAACATCGTTCATCTTTCTCAACTTTGATCTTTATTACTTAGTATATGAGCATTTTTGTGCAATCTCAAGGAAAAGATTAATCACAGTAAACTGATAATCGTCTTCAGATTTGAAGTTCTTAAGAGAAAGGAAAAATAGATGGTGTACTGTTATTATTTGTCCTATACAATTCCCCAATTCCGTATGAAATGAAAAATTCTTGTTAGTTTAGTTACGTAAAGGTGAATTATATTATACATAAATAACCACACACGTACAGAACAGATACTGGATTCCACCTTTGGTTCTATTTTTGGGTCGACAATCATATTTTCACATTTACAAATCAACAATTATTATTACTATCATTATTATTAGTATTATTTGTAGTAGTAGTAGTAGTAGTATTTTTTGTAAGCCGATTACATACAATATTCCTGAAAACACAAGACAAAAGTAGTGTAAAGGACGCTGAACATTTTTGTGAAATAACTGTACTGTAACGTTTCTTGAAATAGGAGATGAGTGACAATCCTATTTGGAGACGAGGATAGGTATAATTTGTTAGAGAGAGGGTCTTTCATTATTGCTTTATAACGTAATTATTAGTAATTTAATTTACTTTTTGTAGGGCCAAACCATTTTATTTTAGTGTGTGTAAATTTCAGACTTTAAATTGAAGTATAGGCCTACACACAGGAATTACTCTCTCATATATATATATATATATATATATATACATATACAATATATATCCAGTAATCCCCCGATTTACGCGGTGGATGTTCCTGAATCTTCCGCGTAAATTGGGGGAACTATAACATATAATTTAATGTGCTGAGTACGGGCCTCCCCAACCCCAAGACACCCCAAAAATTAAAGGAAATTAAATAATAATAATCTGCCTAAAAAATATTAATTAAATAAATAAATAAATACATAAACTCATCTGTAAAAAATGTAAAAATTAGTAATATGTAATTTTTCTATTTATAAAAAAATGAATATTTTCTTGACCGCGCGCAAATGGGGGGCGTGTAAATCGGGGGTGTGACTACTTTAAAAAAAAAAATTTACCTTTGATTTTCTTTGATAGACATATTTAAACAAAATGTGTAGATTCTCCATAAATAATTGTATTATGTCGTCGTTACGAATTGGAAAATTCGGTGGTTTTCTTTCCATACGAATATAAACGTTGCCGCACCAATTATTTAGTTGTTTTTACTAAACTTTTTATTTGCAGGAATTGCAGTAAAATTATTACAGAATAATTTGAACTTATTTCGAAGTCTAATCTTTCACTATAACATTCACAACATTACTTTTGTTTATTTTAAGACAATAAATAGCAAATGCGCCATTTGAGTGTCATACTCTCAATGAACAATATCATTATATTAAGTCTTTTGACGTTATTATATTTTTTCATCAAGTTTCAATATTAATTTCTAAAAATAGCTTCGTTTAAAACAAGTTCAAAACGATTTCCGATTATAGTTTAAGTATTTGTGTTACTTATGAATATTTTTCCTTGGTTAGTTTCTTACCGCCAATTACTATTTCATTTTATAGTCATGAAAATGTTATAAAGTGTAAGAAATAAAATGTTTCCCAATTGAAAAAGTATATAGAGCGTTTTCTGTTGTCATAAAGGTGTGTGACAATACACCTTGATTTTTTTCTTGAATCTAGCTAGCATTCTTATTTGTGCACTGCGCGCGCGCACACACACAATATATATATATATATATGGGATGAATTTCATACTTAAACACGTGAAATGAATAAATGATACAAACCCACAAGGGAAAAAAAATTTATTCCAAGGCCTTTCGTGCATTCAACAGTACACTTCCCTGACAAAGATTACATGTACTATCCTGTTAGTCATTTATAACAGGATAGTGTGAAATTCATCCCATATATACATATAAAGTTTCCCGGAGACCAGTGTTTTTGATAAATTGAAAATTAGTTTCAAGATTGTTTTGTTATTGGTCAAATTCGGTCACGTGGAAAATAAGTAACCAATCTAAAACGACCACGTAACCTTGAAACTTATTATTTATTTATTTACTTATTTGTATATATAACGGTTGTTCCTATTTTTTTACTCCAATTAACATTATCTCTCATTATTATTGCATAGGAGCTCCTTTTTTTTTTTAATGAAAAGTTACAACAAAACTTGAGAAGGACCGCCAGTTTTTATAGAAAGACTCAACAGCATTTCATAAACAAGTGGTGCTTGAAGTGTAGGTGTTTCTTCACACTATTGAGATATGTTATATTCTGTAGCAATACTATGAATTTTTTAATAATTATTTTTCAAAGAATAAGAATATGACATCTTATCATTAGTTAAATATCCACAATATGAAGATAATAAGTTGTATTGTGTTTATTTAAACTTGGTTAAACCTTATATTAGTATTGTTGGATCAAGGGCCCCAGGCTTCTTTAGTTAGCTTTATAAGGCTAACTAACGAAAATATCACGACCTAACCTAACCAATCGTCAAGGGCGTACAGTTGACCTAATGATTGGTTAGGTTAGGTCGTGATATATTCGTTAGTTAGTCTTATAAGGCTAACTAAAGAAGGCTGGGGCCCCTGATCTTCAGGTAATCCATATTCTCTCTCATTAAGTTTTAAAATGTTAAATTAGCCGTTATTGAAATAAAACTTCTTTGTAATAATAGCTTTAGGTACTTTTCCGTTATCTGGCCCCATGCAAAATTTAAACGCCGGTTAGGTCAACTGTACGCCCTTCATATTTTCGTTAGTTAGTCGACGTTTAAGTTTGGCATGGGAGTAGAGAACGGAAAAGTACCTGCTTAATTATTTATAACTGTAAACGGATGACTTTTCTAAAATTAGTAATGTTTGTTTCGCCAAATTCATTTCATCTTATGATCAGGGAGTTATAGTCATTCCGAAGCACTAAGTGTAAGAAATATAAATGTTACCCAAAAAATAAGGACAAATAAATTTTTCTTTTTTTATTTATTTAGTGGGTAACTATAGTTTTAATTTATTACATTCAACGCTATTCTTCAAGCACTATACAGTACTCTATTGTGTATATACAGTACAGTAAAACTAGAATTCTGCAGCAGTATTGACAGTCCTCTGCGCCAGTTTTATAGATTTTCTTTAAATCTATTTAAAACCCTTTTTAAAAATCTATTTAAATATAATATAAAAGTAAAGGAAGTAGACAACAATATTTTGCATCGTCAGAAATGCTTTTCACCGTGATAAAGTACGACCGGCCAGTGGTTCCCAACCTTTTTAAGGCGACGGCATACTAGAGCTGATTTGAATAACTCATGCCCACTTTCCATGTTGCTAAGCTGGTATCATGTTTACATAAGGTTTAATAAGTACATCTTTGTTATTAATCATTGCCCTAGACCATTTCCCAAACCATGTTCTTAGTTTGTCTTGTAGGGTTTAATGTTTAAATACAAAACTAAAACCCAAGATCTTGTCCAAAGCTGGTCATATCTGCTTAACAGATAGCTGGTAAGGGAAGTTATATTTTGGGGTCTCTTTGCTAGTGACCCGTTGCCACGTCGGGCTTACATCATGAAAAAAAAACTTTAGTATTTGCCATTTACCATTACTTATTCGAACTGTACTGGATTTAATTATTAATTATCCCAGAAGTGTTCCTTGTTCCACGCACGATCTGTGTGCATAAATGTTTCTCAGGGAACCATTCTGAGTTGTAGCATAGCCTATATAGTGTACAATATACCTCGTTGCAGTTCTGTGCGTTGGTCTCTCTTTACACGAAAGTGAAGCTGGTGTCCCCGCCTCTACTAGGACTGGCTTGGTGGAGGAGCGAGTTGCTCTATTGAGCTCCACCGCACAGAACGAGGTACACCCGGCTCATCTGGTACCGTCCTGAGCCACGCGTCTTCTTTTGAAGACTTCAACTTTGACCCCCTGTAACGTTTCTGAGGTCCTTTGGAAGCTGGTTAAAAAGTCTTGGCCCCCTGATAACCAAGCTATTTTCCTTCAGTGTTGAAGAAGTCCCTTGTCGGGCCTTTAATTTGGGAGTTATAATGTTATAATGTTTCAGACCAACAAAGACCCTAGGATCCACTCATGGCTGGTCTACCTAACTGTGTTCGTAATTGTGTATTGTGCATGTCCTCCGTGGTGGCGGAGGGGACCTACAATTTTACGTGGGTTCCGAACCACAAAGAACATAAGAAATTTTTATAGTGGGCACACTAGGGGCCACTTCGGCCCATCGAGGTGGCTCCACTATGTAAAAACTGCCTGTACATTGGCAACAACCAATTTTTACAAAACTAAATAATTATCAATTTAAAACTAAAGATAGAATCTCTGGATCCAGAGGATCAAGTCATAATAGACTACTATCCACAAATATGTTACACTCTATATCTATTTATAACCGACATGCAAATATATCAGATCCAAAGAATCCAGTCAATTTCATTACGGTATCCATCAATACCAGTACCTTGCCAACCAAAAATAAGTCACGGTCCATATCAATTGCGGACCAAGTCACAATTTACAACCATATACATTACAATATATACTTAGGAGGAAAAGTGTAGGTGTGGCTGTAAAGACTGTACAGTAATGTAGAAATGTGTGTGCACCCATTTTGGGTCTCCCATTTAAAGGTGTTTGTGGGGCAAGTGAAGATCATGAGTTTTTCAATACCTCACAGTACTATGGGGGCACCGCTCGGCAGAGGAATCTCTTTAAATGGGGTGTGTAAGGACAGAGAGTATCCCCTAACCCAAGATGCTGCCTCCCTATATCCCACAACACTTGTAAAACTATGTTTTCTTAAATTTGTTCTACATCTTGGCTTAAATAATTTCATACTATGACCTCTAGTCTGGTTATTGTGATCTTTAATGAAAAGAGAATCAAAATCTATCTTATCCAACCCTTAATTTTACTACCTTAAACTATACCCAATCTATCAACATATGCGTCTAATCGATTTTTAAACATGTTTATAGACGTGCTACTAATTACTTCTACCGGCAAACTATTCCAGCTATTTACTATTCTATGCGTAAAAAAGTTTTTGGCAACTGCTGTCTCGAACCTTCTACTTGTCAACTTACACCCGTTATTTCTAGTCCTATTATATTGAGATATTTCGAAAAAGCTATCTCTCTACGTTATCGAACCCATTCATAATTTTGAAAACCTGGATTAGATCACCCCTTAGCCTCCTAGTCTCGAGTGTAGTCAATTTTAACTCTTTAAGCCTATCCTCGTACGACTTTGACCTAAGCGACGGAATCATCTTAGTTGCTCGTCTTTGAACTCTTTCGATTTTGTCTATATCTTTGCGCATATGCGGATTCCAAAATTGGATCGCGTACTCCAAATGGGGTCTAACTAATGATTTATAAAGAGGAACTATAATATCGCGCGATTTGTACTCAAAATTCCGAGCTATAAAACCTAACACTTTGTTCGCTTTATTGACCGCTGCTGTACTTTGTTTCGCTACTTTTAAATCACCAGTGACTATAACTCCTAAATCTTTTTCCTGCTCTACGCTTATCAACTCTTTCCCTGACATACTATACGCAAAATTACCGTTACGCGAACCTATATGTAAAATTTTGCACTTATCGACGTTAAATCTCATTTGCCATGTGACTGACCAATCAACGATTTTATTCAGATCATTCTGGATTTTACCTCTATCTTCGTCATTAATCGCCCTACCACCCAGCTTCGTGTCATCCGCAAACTTTGAAACTGTACTGACTAGGCCGACATCTAAATCGTTAATATATATAAGAAAAAGCAAGGGGCCCAATACAGAACCCTGAGGAACGCCACTCGCTACATTAGCCCAACACGACTCCGCTCCATCAACGACCACCCTCTGTTTCCTACCTCGCAACCACTCTTCTATCCAATTTATTACTACACCCCTGATTCCATGAGCCTTAGTTTTCTCAATGAGTCTTTTGTGCGGTACGGTGTCAAACGCTTTTTGAAAATCTAAATACACTACATCAACCGCCCGATGACTATCGTAAACGTCAACCACGCTTTGAAAAAATTCTAAAAGATTAGTTAAGCAAGATTTGTTTCGCCTAAAACCGTGCTGCGTATTTCTAACTAAGTTATGCAATTCTAAGTGTTCGACTATACGATCCCTAATTATTGATTCCAGTAGCTTACCTACAACAGACGTTAAACTGATTGGCCTATAATTTCCCGCCACCTTTATCGCCTTTCTTAAAGATAGGTGTTACGTTTGCTAACTTGAAATTATCTGGTACGCACCCCTCAGAAATAGACGCATTAAAAATCTTTGTTAGCGGCACAACAATGCTATCTTTTAATTCTTTTAGTTGTATGGGATATATGGAATCCGGCCCCGGTGATTTACGCGTTTTCATTTTATCAATATAGCGCATTACCTCCCCTTCACTAACCACAATATTATCCAAAATATTACCATTATCAAAAGGTATTATGTCTATGACCGTAGGGATATTCGTTACATCTTCTATAGTAAAAACTGACGTAAAGAATTCGTTTAGCAAGGTAGCCATTTCCTTGTTTTCAGAAACTAGATCTCCGTTAACATTTTTCAACGGCCCCAAGACACTTTTTACTGGATTTCTATTGTTGACGTATTGAAAGAATCGCTTGGGGTTTTCTTTACCGTCACGAGCTATGGAGATTTCAAATTCGCGCTTGGACTTTTTTATTACACTTTTCGCTTCACGCCTTAGAGATATGTAGTTGTTTCGTAACCACAAATTGTCTTTATCGCACTTATGTAGCCTATAAGCCCTATCTCTACTCTTTATAATGTCTCCTACTCTAGAAGTAAACCACAAGGGCTTGTTATTTACTTTCGCACGCTTAATTTTGTACGGTACACATTCCTCATTTATAGTCCTAAATACTGTTTCAAACGATTCCCACATTAGTTTTGCGTTGGAGTTCCCCATTACGTTTTCCCAATTGACGTGTGACAATTTATTTCGAAATTTACAAAAGTCTGCGTGCTGGAAGTTAGGAATTTTAGTCGAGTTAGCTGGTTTCGAGTGACTTACTGAGAGGACAAACTCTACCATATTGTGATCGCTATTGCTTAACGGTTCTATTACTTGAAGATCAGTAATTAGCCTATCATCCGTAGTTATTACTAAATCTAAAATACTGTCCAACCTCGTAGGTTCCCCAACCTTTTGAATAAGAAAGCTATCCTCGAGAAAATTAACTAAACGATTACCTTCCGCGTCTCCCTGCATTGTATCGTAATTCACGTTGGCGCAATTAAAGTCACCCATAACTAAAGCCTGCTCACTACCTATTATTCTCTTTAGTTCACGATATAACGCTTCGTCCGTATCAGCTGTTTGATTAGGGGGCCTATATATAACCGCAACAAGTTTGAAATCGTTCAATTTAAGTTCTGCTATAGTCGAATCTATTGGTTCTGGAATTGTGTGCTTTACTTCTATAACGTTCGCAATATTATCTTTGATATACAACATAACACCGCCTCCTCGCCTACCTATTCTGTTTTTAACAAAAAGTCTATAACCTCTAATTTGATACTCCCCTACAAAGTCACGTGTTTCAGTGCTAAGCCACGATTCATTTATCGCAATTAAATCATAGTCTTTACAAGCAATTAAAGAAAAAATTCGTTTATTTTATTTCGTAAGCTACGAGCATTTAAGGATAGAACCTTCAAATTGTTTGTAATTGCGACACCTTCGCGAGCGCAGGGGAAATTTGTGGAATTTACGCTGGGACCGTTCGAGTTACGGCAGCCTGAAAAGAAGAGACAGTATTATGAAATAGTCTTCCTAAACGCGCAGCTCCAACGTCATTAAGATGAAGTCCATCTCCGAGGAACAAGTCCCTCCTGCCGTAGAAACTGTTCCAAAAATTCGCAAAATGCACTCCTTCCTGTTGGCAAAGAGACTTTAGGTTATTGTTAATATAGGTCGCCTTGCTGTAGAAATCGTTACGTTGGATAATTCGAGGAAGTATACCTGTTAAAACAATCTTATTAGTTTTTTCCTTTAATCGCTCTAGTAAGTCCCTGTACCTAGCCAGCAGTTCTTCCGATCTAGAATTTAAAACGTTATTAGTACCGACATGAATAACATACGTTGTGTCCTCGGCGGTACCGTCTGTAAAATGGTCAACACTATTAGTTATATCCTCCACCCTTGCACCAGGGTAGCAGTAACGGCGCCTACGACGAGGGTTTCTCCCACAGAATTCCTCGAGCTGCCCTCGAACAATGGAATCGCCAACGAGTCGTATTTCCGGTTCATCAGCATCTTCGAAACCTAAAACAGAAAACTTATTGTTTGTTATTACTGGTAGACAAGTCTTAGGTTTTCTCAATGGGCTCCATTACGCACTCGAACGAAGGGTTGGGAACTAGGGGAAGAGAGAGGGCTATTAGTACTATTTATATTATTAGTAGAAACTGAGGCAGGAGGGGTCGTAACTGGAGTCTCAAGGGATTCTAATTTTGCCGTCAGGAGCATCACGCTTTCTTCAAGCCTCACTCTGGCCTCCCTCTCACGTTCTAACTCGTTCCTCAGGACTTCCATGCTTGAGCACCACCTGCAAACTAACTGTTCATTATTATTAGCCATTGTAAACGCGTAAGCGGCAAATTTCCCTTCACAGCGACTGCAAGTACTTGACGGGGGTGCCATGCTTTAAAAAAAAAAAAAAGAGCGTTTGGAAATTAATAAATTACAACGTAGGTCTACCGCGTGCTTATTGTGGCACCTGCAAACCCGCAAAAATGTTCTGAAACGCAGAAACAGATTTCTTGTAACACAATTTATACTAAATGAATATATAATTAAGCTACCGACGAAAGATCTGTAAAAGAAAGAGTATTAATAGTACTTATCTGTCCGCGATTCGACCGACTTTTTTCCTTTTTTCCCACGGTGTGTGACCACACTCTACCTGACCTCCCGAAGGAAGGGAAAATGAACCTTATGACTCCTCGTTTTCTGATAGATTTGAAAAACAAACAAGGCAAGCCACGTGCACTCCTTGTTTAATCAAATAATATAGTACTGAATAAAGTCAATAGATGAAATATATTCGTTAATGAATGATTAGTAACACGAAGTAATTTAGTTAAGAATGCACCAAACACTATTTTTTTTTAAAGACACCTCAACGAAAACCACTTATTCAATTGATAACACTGGACACTCGATAAAACATGTCTGTTCACAAGGAAAGACTGATCACATATAAGAAAGACATTCTGCCTTTCCTATTTTCCAGTGTTGTCTGGATGGTTATTGGGTTTAGTGTGAGGTTTCGTACCAGTATTTTTATCATTTTCCATATGTAGATTATGGCGTACCTCACTTCTTGTTTTCAGGGAATACAGATTTAGTTTATGTAGTCTTTACCAGTAGGTGAGTTCTTTGCATCCATCACTCTTAGCTGTGAAATGTCTGAGTTTCTTCTAGTTTATTAGTTTCTTCCTTTTTATTTGGGGGACGTCAATAGTGAGCAGTATTCAAGTTGATATGATCAGTTTTTAGCATGGGAATCATTACTGCCTTGTCCCTTATGAACGTTCTTAGTACCTGTCTCGCGACTATTTTTGCTTTGTTTATCGCTATCTGATTTTGTATGTCGAATTTCGCATCATCGGTCATTGTAACCCACCAAATCGATCACTTTCATGCTTCTCTGAATTTACTGTTTATCTGGAGCATAATACGCTGTCTCTTTAAGTTCCTCATTTCTACCATATCTCAAGAACTGAAATTTCTCGGTATTAAATGTCAGTTTGTTGTCTTCTGACCATTTGTATATTTTGTTCGTGTCCCTCTGCAAGGCCTCCTCCACTTTTGCATTGCTGATTTTCTGCTGATTTTGTATCATCTGCAAAGGATGTTGCTATAATGTTGCTGTTTACTCCACTGTCTATGTCTGTCAGCATGATAAATGAACGGGAGTAGGGCAAGTACTGTACCTTGTGGTACTGAGCTGTGTACTTTCGATTCTGATGATGATATACCTTACATTTTTACCTGTAGACGTTCTCTGAGGAAATTGTAGATCCATTTTCCCACTTTGCCTGTTATTCCCATATGTTTCATTTCATGCGCGATTATACCATGATCACATTTGTCGAAATTTTAGCAAATCTTTGTATATGACACGTAATTTTCATTGCCTTCCACTGCATCTACGATATTGGTATAGTGCTCTATAAGTTGTGACAGGCATGATCTTCTAATCGGAATCCGTGCTGATTTTCGGTGAATCTTCCCAGTGTCTCCAAGAAGTCCGAGATTTCTCTCTAACTATTCTTTCAAATACTTTGGTAAGGTGGGACGTCAATGACACTGGTCTATAGTTCCTTGCTTGAGATCTATCTCCTCCTTTATATATAGGGACAATGTTTGCTCTTTCCAGGATGCTCGGTATTTCCCCAGACTCTTGGGAGCTTCTCCATGTCCAGTATGAGGTGTAGCTACTTCATTTTCGTAGTCAGCGACGCTAACCACTACACCACCGAGGCGCATATATATATATATATATATAATATATATATATATATTATATATATATATATATATAATATATATATATATATATATATAATCGGGATGAATGTTACAAATTATGATGTTGAAGCAAAATTCTTACCAAAGATACTTTGGTTGAAATGAAGAAAGTTTTTAATTTTGGTTTCTAAAGGGAAAGACGACCTGTTCACTTCTTGTCTTCTTCTTCACTTATATCAGTCAAGAAGGCCCAAGTCATTTAATTCTAAACTTTATACGAAACTAAAATTTCTAAATATGTGTGTGTGCATAAGTGTGATCGAGTTAGTTTGTGAGAATTCAAAAGATCTACAGATGTACAGAAGCTAAGGCTAACAAGACCCTAAGATCCACTCTAAGGTTAGCCCGAGAGAAAGGAAAGAGTAGGGGTTTAAGAGAAGAAGAGAGATAAGGGTTAAGTAAGGAGCAACACCTATCACTCGTGGGTTAACATTCATCAGAAAAAGAGGAAAAAGTCTCACCATCATCATCCGCCGGCCACTGCCGACAAGTCAGAAAAATAGTCGGAAAAATAGGAGAGGGGTGAAAGATGAAAAGAAGTGAAATAAGAACGCTTACAAACCATGCAAACACAGTCTTAACTCACTGTCATACCATCCAAACTACAAACATGCAAGGAAAGAGAGTTACAGACATGCAAAGTAAGGAGATAAGAAAAAAAAAAGTATAGGTAAAGTTAAACAAAAAGTGGGTTAGTTTACGCTACGCAGCTACATCTACGTTCGTGTTAGTCTAATTTTTTTTTTTTTTTATAATAATTTTATTGCTGGCATCACAAGCTGGCATTCATCGTCGACAGATCATCCTCGAGCACCACCACCAGAGCTCCTGTTGCTAACTTTGTTTTTTTAAATTAAACAACGTTAATACTTTTAAAATGTCTGTCAAGACGGTTCTTAAACACATTAACGCTGGTAGAATGAACGACTGACGCGGGAAGATTATTCCATTTATCAATTACTTTAAACGTAAAGAAGTTTTAGCGATATTAGTAATGAAACGTCTGCCACGCAACTTAAATCCGTTATTGCGAGCATTACTATTATCGAAAGTGAACAATTTGTCAAATTACGTATCGATGTTATTAACGATTTGAAAACTTCAATAAGCTCCCCCTTAATCTTCTAGTTTCGAGTGAATACAGGTCTAACTCTTTAATCCTATCTTCATAAGGCTTATTGCGCAATGACGGAATAAGTTTCGTGGCACGACGCTGACCCTTTCTAACCTATCAATATCCTCACGCAAGTACGGGCACCATAACTGAACGCAATTCTAAATGAGGCCTGACTAGGGACTTGTAAGGGGCAATATAATATCCTTCGATTTAAATTCGAAATTACGCGCTATGAAGCCTAACATCCTATTAGCTTTTGCGCAAGACTCCAGGCACTGGTTCCTAACCTTTAATCCTTAGATACGCGTACGCCTAAATCTACTTCCTCGTCAACGCTCGCTAACTCCCTATCATCCATCGTGTACGTGTAATTATTGTGCGAGAACCTATATGCAAAAACTTTACATTTGTCTACGTTAAATTGCATCTGCCACTTATCTGTCCACTCCATAATCCTATTTACATCGTCTTGGATCCTATTTCTATCGTCCTCGTTAACAAACCTTGCCGCCTATTTTTAGTTCGTCGCGAATTTTGACACGTTACTAGTCAATCCTACATGCTATGTCGTTAATGTAAATTACGAATAGCAATGGGCTTAACACTGAACCCTGTGGGACACCGCTACCTACATCTAACCCACTTTTTATACTTCGGAAGAGTAAAATAGTTGATTAGATTAGTTAAGGTTTCGTTAGGTTAGATTAGCCTAAATTAGCGAGTACTTCACTATTTAATGATTTAATGGACATACCCCTCCAACCAACCTTCAGTTTACACTTATCGCGCTCCACTCGATTTGATGGCATTAAGGTTAGATGAAGTTGAATTAGTTTTAGATGCAGTATATATACATTTATATCACTTATTCACAGCTGCACACCTATGTGTTGCTATGTTTTATTAAAGTTTTCCGACAATAAAAAAACTCAGCTGCTCATCTTCCAAATTTTAGAATATTGTCAACAGCAACTCAAAAAATATTGGCACCAAAACTCTACTGAGTTAATTTTTTTAAAACTTCTAAATAAATAATTACAGTACACGCGCAAAGCTTTTGCAGACCCAATTTTCCAGTTTCTTATTAATGTGGGTAATTAAACAAATAATAATATTTCATTTTTTCATCAAAATTGTCCTAAATTGTTTTTAGAACATTTCTCCTCTTGCTTTATAGTTGCTATTATGCGCTGTGGCATGCATTCTGACATTTTTCTGCGATATTCTGTTGTAATTTATCAAGCTTTTGCAATACATATGCTTTTAATAAGTCTTGTACAACAACATTTTTAACATCATGACGCTACTAAATGTGTGTCTGCATAGGATGTGCCAAAAGTGATGTATGACTACTTTTAAAGTAATGAATAATTTACCTTTATTTTCAAGTGACTTTTTAATAAAACAAGAATGCAAGCTCACCAGAAAGTCAACATGCAGGCTGTCAGTTTGTGGGAACATACTATACTACTGTGAAAATCATACACCAAGATCTGCAAATGTACAAGATACAGTTGTTGCAAAGTTAAACTGGCAGAAATAGAAGAGAAAGGCGAGGTTCACTTGATATCAGTGAGCATGTCAACAATGAGAATATGAATTTTTGGACAGTCGAACAACCACATGAACATGTAGCACCACCATTTCCGTTGAGAAAGTGAGTTTGGTATAGTATTGGAAAATGAAACAGAACAAAGTGTTACTGTCAACACAATACGTATGTGCGCTGTTGAGAAGGAATTTCTTCTGGTACTGAGGAGGAAGGATGTGTGAACATGAATACAGTCATCTTTCGCCTCCTTACACATCAAAACGTTGCCTTAGAATACCTGAGTGATAGCTAATCCATGGCATCAAATTCCGTTGATTTCTCATTTCTCATTCTCTGGTGGTATTTCAAAGCATAAGACGCATCCAGCAGAGATTCTTAGTAGAATGTTTGAGAACTTCATTCAGTGTCCGCGGTTGCTTCTGTCATCCAGAACTGGGGTGCTTGA